>BHDV01032709.1:62405-105244 GCA_005406045.1 Adoxophyes honmai | reverse complement strand
TGAGCCACATGCGTTCTTTTTGCTATATTAACATCAGCCGGCATAAAATGACTTGTTTAGAAAGCCTCTGCCTCCCGGACTAAAAAAGGTGTGAAATAAGTAAAAGAAATTACAATACTTTAGCAAACTTTACCTACTGTCTATCAGTAGAACGAGGTTAGGGATTTCAGAGCGTTAAACTAATTAACGATTTTAAGTAAGAAAACACTTTATTGTACAAAAGAAAAAAAAAGAAAATACAAAAAACAAAATTATATACAAATGAAATGGCGAAGTACAAAGGCGGACTTATCCCTTAAGGGATCTCTTACAGCCAACCTTTGAGAAGCAGAGAGGAAACTAAATTATTGACACCGACAAAAAGAGAGGATACAACAAACATGGTGAAATACAGAACTTTAACAGCTTTTTGAATTCCGGATTGTCCTAAGTTTTTGGCTTATTGACAATTGTTGAAGATATGCTATAAAACAGCGAACGAAACAAAATTTAAAAATAACTACATACCTGAAGATGGTTTTTAAACTACAATATTACTACCAACTAAGCTAAGCAATATTACAATCAACCGTATTTTTTATACTGGTATTCCAATTATTAAACCCACAAATATGTTTCATAGTAATAAAAAGAAACATTCACGCCTTAATACCACGAATTATGATAAGTCAATTGTTTACTAACAACTTAAACCGAACTCTAACAAAAACTTATGACGAAACAGCCATAAAAAAGTAGGTTATCGATCGAATGGAGTCATAAATCATTTGTATTCAGCCCGCTACCGAGTTACGCAGGCCATCGCAACATCAAGACAGCTTTTATATTTCGTCTCTACCAGCTGAATAGAAATGAAGAAGGACAAAACATTACGTTTTCAATGACTTCATTGCATACAGTAGTTCCGTAATCACTAATCAGTTGTGATGATAAGTAGCTTTTTGTTTGGCGAATCTTAACAGGTAAATAACCGGATCTTGACTCATAGTTCCATAGGAACACTTTTTTTGTTTCAAATATTCGTAGCGTGTGAGTAAGGAGATGTGTAAGATTGAATGATCATCATCCGGATGTCAAATTTCTATGAAATACTTGATAAGTGTTTAGTAGACATGATTACTAGGAAGCATAAGTTTTTTGGTTTGTTCATTTGGTCGCAAATCTTGGATGTCAAAAGGGATATTTATTTTATTGTCTAAAGGAAAGCGTCAACAAATTAATGTTTATAGTTATTTAGTTTTACAATACAACGTTACTTCCTGTTGCAAATTGAGATAAAAAGTGCATTGAAACATCTGCTCTTTATTAAGGCCGCAAATACAAGTAACTTGTCTTAATTTGTTGCAAAAAAGTAAAATACCGATGTACCTAGTTGAACTCAACTTCGTACAAAAGAATTCAACGAGTGCGTTTCGTAATTTTTATACATGTCATTTTTATAGATGACGTATTGTTTTGTTTTTAAATTATATTATGCCTTTTTATTTTCTACAATTATAATTAATAGGCGTTTATGGTTTAATATGACGAAGATGGTCATTAATCAATCGATAGCGCTTACAACTCAATAAATATTTATGACTAGCTGTGCCCGCGACTCCGTCCGCATGGACTTCGATTTAACTCTGGCTGCTAATATATTAATAACTTTGATTCTCAGACACTGTCTGTTCATTTGTCCAAATTAATATCAAGAAAAGAAAGTGAACTTGAACGCGTCAGAGCAAAATACACACACAAACGCAAAACACATAGATATACGTTACGTTTTGTGAAACACGGAACGTGCAAAACCATTGGTTATATTTTGGGTGTTTTTCAGGAAAAAAATTGCTTTGAGTATTAGATAGAGCAATTAATTATAAAGCTTTTCTGTACACGATGTTAAACGTGGAGTGGTAGGGACTTCTTCGACGTGCTGCTTATGGCTAGGTTTTTCCGGGTTGGTCCACGGCACCTCTTGGTCGTGCAGCGGGTGCGGCGGCGGCGGCCGCTTCAGTCCCAGGGAAACGGCCTGTGTTTTGCTCACGTTCATCGACAGCCTCCATCGGGAGAGCCAGCCGTTCTCGACGTCCAGTGTCCTCTGTCGCTTTTTCGCCGCGTGGGTGATGTTCATCGACGAAGTGAAGTAGGGTGCGTCGCCAATCACCGGGGTGTCGTCGATGAAGAGAACATAAAGGGCCGGTGACAGACAGCTTCGCTGTGGGACGCCCGCTAGGATGCGGCGCTCCGTTGAGGTAGCATCTTCCACCGTCACGACGTGTCTTCTGTCATTTAGGAAGGAGGCCAGAGCGCGGACGATTCTTCTTGAAGCTGGTAACGCAGATAGTTTGAATAGCAGCCCGTCATGCCATACCCTGTCGAACGCCTTTTCAATATCCAGCTGCCGCTGCTTGCTCCTTCCTGTTTCTCGTTTCGGCCAGGAAGTGAAGCACTCTCGTTAGCTGCAGGGTTCGGGAGCGCGCTCTACGGAAGCCGAACTGTTCGGGGCACGGTGCTATGTGTGGTTGCAGATGTTTTAGCATTAACCTTTCGGACACTTTGGCGGTGGTGCTGAGGAGGGCGATCGGTCGATGACTCTCCAGTTTCTGTAGATTTTTCCCGGGCTTCGGTAAGACGTGCGTGGCGTGACTTCGCGCCAGGCGCGTTTAAGATTCTGGTCATCGCCGCGATGGTGCATCGCGATAGATGTCGCAGGACCATGTTCGGGATCGTGTCGACGCCAGGTGCTTTCTTTGGGCTGGATCTCTTTAGCTCCCTTTCCACTTCGCTGGGGGAGACGATAACCGGGTTGTCATTCGACTCGATGGGTGGGGTGAAGTATCTCTCCAGGTGTTCGCTGCGTGCTGCTGTGTACTCGGCGTCGCCCGATGGGTTCGGCTGTAACTGCTTCTCGAGGCACTCGGCAAAGATCTCCGCCTTATACCACATTTGGCCGTCCCGATCTCGCAGCGGTCTCGTTGGCGTCGGTGTTGCGCTCAGCTGTTTTTACAGCCAGTCGATGGAGAGGACGTCTCCGTCTACCGACGCGATGTGGCTCTACCAGGCCTCTGTAGCATACAACTTCAGTTCTTCTTTGGCCTTTTCAACCAAGGTCTTTAGGGAATGGCATCTGGTCAGCTGCTACTGCCGCCTCATTTGGTGGGTACGCTGTATGAGATCCTGGATCCGGGTTGGGAGTGAATTTCTCCTCTCTGTTTCCGGAACAGTGTGTGTAGCTCGACTAAGCGACTTCTGGATGTTGGCGGCCAGTGTGTTGGCGTCTTCTTTCACATCTTCAGCGGATGTGATTGGTCTGGTCTGGGATTTCTTCCCCAGAGCTGCTGAGAACACTTTCCAGTGGATGCGTCTTCCCGGCCACCGTTCTATTGTGATTGCCGTGAACTTCAGCGTTAGTAGGACTGGTATGTGGTCGGATGCCAAGTCAGAAAGTGCCTCCTGCACCATCTCAGCAGTCACTTTCTTGCTAATTGCGAAGTCTATGACCTGCTTCGACCCGCTCGCGACGCAGTAATTGGTCTGTTCTTCGGGTCGCAAGATTGTCGCTTTGTGGATTACCCTTCCGGCGGTATCGGTGTTGATGGAGTGCCAGGCTGGATGTTTGACGATGAGATCACCCGCCAGGATAATCTGCGTGGGTGCCGCCATCACATCCGCCAGTTCTGCCGCGATGTTAGCCGGTGATGCCGCCGGTGAGGCCGCATAGATCCGTAGTTGACGGTCCTCCAGTAGGACGTCAACTTCCCAAGATGTTCAGGGGGTTGAGTTGTTTGGGTTGGCCGCGGCGGAACTCGCGGCGCGCTTTATATATAGTGTACCTAGTGCTTGCCGCGCCTGTGCAACATCCAACTTAAAATGAACCCTATTTCGTACGGTTTACTTTGTTATTGCCAGCTCATCTTATGTTGGATTTTTTTTGTGTGTTGTCTATTTTTTTTAATTGCAAGTTCCATGTTAACATTTAAAGGACTATAAATTACAAAATTTCAATGCTTACACTGAAGTTTTCGATAAACCAACAACGATGCTTTCAAGCACTAATTGATAAATTCTTAAAATGGACGTAACTTTTTTATTTGTGAACCGATTTAAATAAAATATACTCTATATGTTAATCCGAAAAAATGCCTATACACCAGTGAAAACCGCAACCTTCTACGTTAAGCCGTTTTCGAGATTAGCGCGCACAAACAAACAGACAAACAGACAAACAGACAATAATTCTAAAAACTGTTGTTTTGGGTTCTATTACGCTAATAAATAGCCCTAGTAACAGTTTTTCTCAAATATCTTCAATGTACAGACACGGACTTGTTACAGATTTATTATATGTATAGATTATAAATAACAACATGAAACAGTGTTTTTATTTTATTATGCGTGAGTTATAGTTATATCAATGCTGATTATAATTATGAATAAATTTTTATTTGATCATCTTCTGCTTTATAATTGAATTTAGAAAAAAAACCGAATAATTTTACTTATTGAATTACGAAAATGTCGCTAAAAAGTTAAGTTACGTTAGTTACTTACAAGCAATTCCTTTGAAAACCAAATGTCGATATCGAGTTGAAAAAAATTTTTTTTAGTAAACTAATCAAAAGTCAAAACAGAATCATAATGGATTTAGTTGTCATTTTTTATATTAGTAATTTTAAGTCCGTTATTAAATGCCAATGTTAGCATGTATGGCACGTCTTTTTGCACATTTTTTTTGCTTTTTGCTATCAATAAACGCGGATGCAAAAAGCCTATACGCGCTAATGTAAATGGTAACAAAGCGTTTGTCTGTATGTGACCTTATAAGCCGGACACCGGGCGACCTTTAACTTGAATAGCTGTATAACATCCTGAACGCTTCTTCAATAGTGAACTATGGACGCGTTAATACTAACAGGCACAAGTAACAAAAAACTGAAACGGTTGTGAAGATAAATTAATGAGAACAAATTGGTGACAAAAGAGCTGTGCAAATTGTAGAGCGTGATATAGATGGCGTTGTGCATCTTCCAAGAATGGTAACGGAATTTTATCCTGAAACTCTTAAGTACATCCTTTCCTCATGTAAGACGTAAAAACTAAAAGTAGAGCTACACCACATTGCAAAATTTTCATAGTGTATGCTACTGACGGCTTATTTGATTCGACGTAGCGCTTATCTGCCGTAACAGAATTGTAATTTTCGGATATCAAATTTAATGACCATTCAGCAGCGTAAAGTTTGGGATTCCTTTATATTCCCTTAAAATGCGGCAATAAATTTTAAAGGATATTTTGTTCAAAGCATTCTTGCTATTTTATTCGAGCAAACGTTAATAAATCTGACAGTAATGCCAATTGTCATGATTCACTTTAAGTTCTTCTTGTTTGAATTAGTATTTACCTACTTAAGTTTTTGCAGTATAATGAATCGCATAAAAAAAACTAAAATGCTTGATAAATGCGTGTATTTTTTCGCGTTTGTTTGCCATTAATATAAGTCGGTGTTAAGTGCCAATCAAAATAACATCTCAAACAAGTTTTTATTAGTATAAACATGATGATTTTATGTATTTAAATTTTATAAATTGCAACTTGTAATAATACCCAGATTATATATCTGAAGGAGTGGCAGTTGTGTATCCAATTAACGAGATGGGACTTGGTCGTAAATCTAACGGCCTGACACCGTATCTAATGAACTACCTATACAGGTACTTAAACATAAATTATAATTTTTATCTTTGATTTGGACGTGATTGTTTTAGATGAAATTAGGTTTTATATCGATCATTCTTTTACCTAAATCCCAAGAGTTTGTATTGAAATTGGAAAGAAAACATCGAGCGCTTTATTTACATTTTAATTTTATTTTTACATTATTTTTACATTTTTGTTCGTGAGTCGCGTGTTTGTTAATTCTTCATGCACAAATGGCTCCACCAATTTTAATACTTCAAATAGCTGACACCCTGAATTAACACACAGGCTACTTTTATCCCATAAGTAAATGATTTCGTTCTCGTAGATTTCTAGTTGGCAAATTATACGTAGACGGAGTCTCGGCCAATGGCTACTGAACACGTGTTTTCGTAATTTGTTCGAATTCACTCTTTGAGGTTAAATTCCTCTAGAAATCGAAACGACTTGAAATTTTTATCTGTAATTTGTTTGAATGCATTCTTTGGAGATAAATACGACACACTTCTAGAAGTATAAACGACTTAAAATTTTGTCGTCCAAAAAATTATATAATTATTTACTTCAGTTGTCTGTTCTAACGTTCTAATAGACCCTTTTTGCACACTGACTCTTCCGCATCGCTACGCTTACGCAATTATGCGGGTGCGGGGGCAAGTGTGTCACATACCCATACGTACGACGCGACGCCTAGCTAATCGATCATTAGGTAATAGCTTATTGTCTAACGCCGCCACGAGATCCAGAATAACTGTGGTTTCTCTAGGATTGTCTTATACAGCTTTGGGTTGATTAAAAGGTACAGATTAGGATAAGTGACTATCGAGGATGATTAAAAAGTTAAATTACTAGATTAAACAATCCAGGCAAACAAAAATGAGCTTTTTGCTGATTGTGTTTCATTATCATCCATCTTAGATTGTGTATATCAATTCCTGCAAATCTAACCAACCGATGGAGACTTCACTTCTGATTCTGGTTCACCAGATTTCTGCTATCAGTTAGTGTATTGTCGAAAGACGCATACAAGTATACATAACTTAAATTCCATCGGTTACCGGAGAGTGATTAAAGGTACATAAATAAGGACACATAAAAATAAAAATAAATATTCTCAAATCCAAATTTTCGCAAGACCGAACTGGCATAGGTATAACAATTGCATCAAAGAGAATAAAACTGTAGAAGTTCGTCACTCTCTTCAAAGCGCTTGAGCATGGCAATAATTTGGTTAAGACATTTTATTTCAGTTCACTTTTGGTCAGTCTGTAATTATTATTAAAGCTAAACCAGTCCTCCATTTTTTGGGAGCTAACGAATTATATTTATTCTACTACGGGCCTTATACTCTGTAGTATTTACCCAGTCAGGTATAAAAATCATACTTATATTTTATGGCCTTTGTAAAGGCAGTTCTTAATGCAGGTAATTTAAATCCACATTGTAATAACGCTAAGTGTAAAATTAAATGTCAACGACCTTTTAAAAATAAAGAAGCACATGGGTTTTGAAGGGCATTTCAACATTTTTTTATTTTGTCGGCACTCGGCACAGGTTTTGTTTATTTTAAACTGTTTACAGTAAACAAACTTGTTGTAATTAATGTAAATTGAGCTTTTAATGTGAGAGCACTTGTAATTAAATAGTGCGACTAGCAGATATGTCTATTTCGAATATAGCTATTGTTTCGTCAGCTCTACTCTACAGTCTATTACAGTCTGTGTGTGTCTGTTCTTGTATTGTTTTAATTTAATAACTACCTGCAAAATGTTTAAATTCAATTCTTCTTCTTCTAGTTTTAAGTTTCCGGGGTCGCACTGAAAATCAGCGTTGCGGCTTGCCGCAATATTATGCTGAGTGCGGCCCTTTTGGCGCTATTTGGCACGGAAGTGGCATTCCCCTTTTTAAGTTATTATTATTTATTTATTTAGGATAATTTATGTATTTTAGATAAGTTCATTATTATGTCTGTGTCAAATTGTTGTCAATAAATGTCTTTCTTTCTTTCTTTTCTTTCTATTATATTAAATTCTTGCCATGTCTATTGTTGTTGGCGACAAAACGCCAATTTATACATTATCATCACGCTTGTACTCTCAAATGGGTTAGGTAGAGCACTCAACACGTTAAGCTGCCAAAAGCATGACTATTACCGTTTTGGTGCGTCTCACTCAGTGCAGAAAGATGTTAAAAGTTTTTGACATCAGCGGTAGCTCTCAAACGGCCAATTTCGTCGCGATTTTTTTCGTTCTAACCCCAGGTTTTCCATTTCTTTTCGTTGGTTGGACTATTACGGTAACATCGGAAACACGCATACAATTCAAATACAATTCAGCCCGTTCTTTATAAATATATGTAGTAGCATACAAACACGGGGTTCCAAGTATACCACAAAAACAATACACCACTCACTTTCATTACCCAAATGAGCGAAACAATTCGATTACCGACACAATCACGTGACCAAAGCCAAATCGGATTCGCTATCCCGCCAATATTGGCCAAATAAGCCAACTTACCAATTAACGTGGAGACGGTGTGGCAACGTGGTTGCCGCAACGCGGGAAAAACGGTTACCTAACGCCCACAATGCTGCTGAGAGCGCTTCGTGTGAAGACCTATTTACTTATTTATAAGGATGGCTTTGTAGATCAGTCTTCTAAATTTAACTTTGCATAGATTATCAAGAGCTTAAAGAATACATACATACATATTCTCACGCCTGTATTCCAAAGAGGGGTAGGCAGAGCACATGAATTCAAAAATCCAGTGCCACGTTTAGCAATTTCAGGGTAACCAGATGGTTAAACGTGATATTGTAGTGACAGGTTGCTAGCTCATCGCTCATAATACACTAACCCTTTCCCAGAGTCGACTCTTACGACACCCACGGGAAGAAAGAGGGAGAATACAAAGGGTTTCTAAGGGTCAATATTTTCAACAGTTTCCTTACCTATTTTTTTAGAGATTGATATAATATTAATAAGTGTGTCCCATAGTACTATAGTGACACACTTGTTGCACCAATCTTTTAAGAATTCTATTAATCTATGTTTTGAACATGATAACTGTGTCTATGTCATTGTATTTAACGGTGGACATTTTATGGCTGAAAAGATGACGATGATGATGATCTGCATCAATTTTGAAGTTGTACTGCCAGGTGTAGTTTTATATCATAAAAACCACTGGAGAAGTGCAAAGCCCCACTACCTGATGCTGCCGTAGTGTCCCTGGTAATGGACCACGAACTGGCCCGAAACAAGTTGTTCGAATCTACATAAAAGCGCGTGAGTTTGATGAATGTCATTATGCATGCTTATTGCCTCCTTTGTTTTGATGTGAAATAAAACTAAAAATGGTCACACGTTCTCAAACTTCGATCATGACCCCTAATAAAATAATAACTATTTTTTTGGAAATAGGAACTACACATAATTTTCAAAAAATATGTTGCGTTAAATTGTTACCAAACAAGTCATCAAACGTACCAGAGTAGTTGCAGAAATAATTGCCGATGACACTCCGTTTAGTTTCATAGTAAATAAAATGTCACGGATGATCACGCGGTCATTGTAGTCGTGGGAGAGTATTCGCCGTACAATGAAGCTGTGATCGCCGCTCGTTAGTAAATACCTTCTAGGTCACGAGTTCTCAAACTTTGTTAACCCTTACATACACGTCTGTATTCCGAAATGGGTTAGGCTGAGCACTTCTAGCATAATTTTAGGTTTTTTAACAGGTGGAAGTGGTATAAATAATAGCCGGTCGCCTAAAGCATACCTAAACCGATTTCCTTAGTCGCCTTTTACTCTTAGTTGTTGCAATTTGATCGCCTCGACAGCCTGTCATCTGTTTAATGGGCTGGCAAATTGTATACAAGATTTTATGCAGAGTTTTATTAAAATTGGATAAAAAGTGTTTGTTTAAGCTATTGAGTTGCATACTATTACTTCAACAGTAAGTTGCATACTATTACTAGCGTTGGGGAGGAAAACACAACGAATCTTGGCGAGTTTTTTTACAGTTTGGGTAACTCTGCCTTAGGTATTTATAGGTATTTATCTCATTTCCTGGAATTATTGAGTAGCCTGTCATGGAGAAATTGTCAGTAATTTGTCGCGAGCTGTGACCAATAGTATAGTTAATGATGACACGTGATTAGTGTGACACCCAATTTGGTGACCTGTCTATGTATACAGGGTGACATCAAAAAGGATACATACATCACGCCTGTATTGCCAAATAGGGTAGGAAGAGCACACGAAACGCTACAGAGACAAAACTATGCCTATTTCCGGTTTCGTTGCCTCTTCTGTTTATTTTTTTAGGTTTCGTGTTAGGAAGATAGGTATAGAGAGGTGTTATTCTAAACCCGGACACAACGGAAAATCATCAAAATTGTGATAGTGAAAAATAACGAATTACTCGCGTTGTTTATACCGAGATTAGCTCGACATGTTTCGGATCAATCCGTGATCCATCATCTGGAGCTACGCGCCACGGCAGCGGACAGACGCGCACATCAGTAATTCGTTATTTTTCACTATGAGTGAGTCTCACGGTAGTTTTATGTTTAAAAATTGTGATAGGTAGGTACAAAATTAGCATTTTTTACTCAGCTCACGCATGCTCATGCACTTCAACTGATTTAATTAGTCTTTTTAGGTAATTAAGATATAAAAGTTATGACTGTTTCGCTAAATTGTAATAAGAAAATCAAAATTCCATAAGTACTTAAGTATAAGTATATTTTTAAATGCATTTTAAAACTGAGCTTCTTAAATGGTCGTCCCAAGTACAGCATCACACACTGATTAAAAAAACAGATAATAGGTATGTTTAAGTTATGAGTATTATTACACGTAATCAGAAAGAAGACCATTGGTCAATTTTAATGAAATTACCTAAACAAATTTCTTCAACCCGTAACCCTTGGGGTTAAAAAATACGTAACGCTGGCCAAAGATCCATAACTATGAGACCGCGGAAATTGATAATTGTGTGTAATTATTTTTAACGATGTGCATAAGTCACAGTATTAAATTAGTAGATGGGAACTCTCGTATTGCTAAACGTGGCACTGGATTTTTCAATTCGTGTGCTCTGCCTACCTCTCTTGGGAATACAGGCGTGAGAATATGTATGTATGTATGTAACTCTCGTAGTATCTACATATTGCCGAGTTACACGTTCATACATGTATTGAGTCTATACCCAATTTACTAGACTTGTGAATAGACGTGTAACGGATGCAAAAAAATTATCATGTGGTTTGATTTTTAAACGACATTGTATTCCTACATGTTTACATGTATGATTGATTCCAGTCTTTTTATTAATTGTGAAGTAACTAATGTGTCAAATAACGCATTTTTTCTGTGTGGTGTCGAGTTTTGAATAACAACTCTCCATTTATTCCATAGTAAGGTAAGAGGCGAATGTCATAATAAGAAATAGGTTGAAAAAAAAAATGCTTTAGGCGACAGGCTAGCAACATATGTCACCATTATACCTCTTTCATCTGTTTATTAAGCCTAATATTATGCTGACAGCAGCCATGTCACATGAAATGGTCGTGGTAATACTGGAGTAATTGTGTGTATTAATACAAATTTATCAAATTATTAGCTAACCAATTCATTATTCAATTATCTTTCATTTTAATTACAAAACAAAGCCTCATGAGTATATTGTGAGCTTCCGTTCTTTTGTTGTATAGTTCGTACAACCGTATCATTACTAGTAATGAGTTGATAGTTTCGATTCGATAGGTTGATTGGCCGGGCCACATCTAGTGTAATTACGTAGTAGCTAGTAGTACGATCGTGATGTGACCTTTAAAGTGCAATGCTATATTGTAAGTGCTACATCCGGACGGGGTCTTTTAAAGTTCTAAATATGACTAGACATTGAGATGGTTTTTTTATTGCTAAATCAGTGCTTAAGCTCTTTTAAGTATCTAATACCTACTTAGGAATGTGATTTAAAATTAGCGATGTAATAGGTACCGTACTTCATAAGGGTAGGATTTATGCTTGTATGTATGGAAGACTGACGCGGTTATTGTGTCAAAAATTTGGAAGCTTTAAGCTCACGTGTACTTATACCTAAATATTTATAGCTTTCTGCCTCAAAAGAGATATTTGTAATCTACTGTCTCTTTCTTTATGGTAAAGACTAAGCATTCTATACTATGATGTTGTATACAGGTTTGGCAATAAAACACTCAAATTCTGTCTTCACTTTTAATCATTATTCATTCATTTTGTTCATAGGCAACCAACAAATCCAAGTGTTATATTGTTAGAACGCTGTTCAGAAATACTAACAATTTGTTGTTCAGTGCCTACATTATTATAAACGCGAATAGCCTAATTGTCCTGTTAGCCTTCGCAATTGCGTAATAAGTACTCTGGAGGCACAGGTCAACAGGTCAAAGTACAATAGGCATATAAATTTGTGCCCATATTATGCATGCAGTACAAGATATTTAATCATCTTGCATAGACGCGAAGGTCTAAGGGCCATCGTGGTTTAAGGTGGAAATAATTACGCCCTAGTAGGTCGAATTTAAACATTTAAAGGGCGTTTCTGATGAGATGATATAATAGCCTGCCGCAATGCAGGTACAGGCGTAAGAAATAACGATGTGAACCGAGTAGATGAAACTAAAACATCAAGCAGTTGAAAACGTACGAAATTAATGATTAATTTACGGAATATACCTACAAGAGGGAAATTTCGGTAACAAAAAATTTGTAATACTTAGAACTTGTGGAAACGTACTTTGCTACATTTAGTACATTTGTAATACAAGAAATATCGAAGTAACTCCTACGCAAGTGACTCCTACGATTCCATAAGTAGAAAGAAGATTTAAGAAAAATACTCTGTGCAACTCTGAACTCAGCAATCGACTTCCTTCTTTCTGTTCATTTTCCTCTATCTAGGGTATTAGGTGTTTACCTGGTACGGCGTATTTTCTCTAGGCCATAATTATCTTCGTTTTCCTTCCAGATTAAAAAAATATATGTCGGGTTTAGAACAACACCTCTATATTTCTTCCGTGTATATCGTATGAAGCGCCCAAGGAAAATATATTTAGGAACTACAGTTTAAGCGACAGGATTTAGGAGACTACTTAAAATCATGCTATAACATGGATAACATAACGAATTTTGAACAAAAAAGGGTACTCGGTTTTTTAAAACGCCCAATTATGTATCTCTCCGCAACTAAAAATCACCTCAACAAACCAGGTTATGGGCCCAACCGATGACCCGTCGAAGTTAACACCGCGCCGCTAAAAGAAATGTTTCCGTTACCAGTTAAGTAAGAGCACGAGTAATATTACGCAAACGGGAAGGAAGATTCGCAAACGTAATGGACGCAACTGACCGTGCCTCGCTTAGCTTGCCTACTCGACCTGGCTATTGCGTGCTGATAAGGACGATATGGTAACATTGTTTTAGTAAAATAGATCCTGTGGCCTGTGACCTGCCTACAATCTCCGTACAACAACAAAATTAAAAAGGCAAAGAAGAAACAGGCGGTTTCATCGCTTCGGAACGATCTGCGACAGTTGTGTAACCGTGCCGCAGGGAGGCGCTGCCTCAGTTCCCTTATAAACCGATGCGTATTCAGCGTATTAACGCAGACGAGAGTGACTCGTATTTTGGTCGTAATGATGATACTTAGGGAATTGTGTGGTGTTATTCTGCATCGTGACAAACTTAACTTGTCGATGAGGTGTCAAAATTAGCTATTATATTATGTCAAAAAGCGAAACCAAAACTCCCATTAATACACTACTCACATGCCTATGACCCACTTGCAGATTACGCGAGCAAAATTTTATGACTAAATTCCAACGTTCGCGTTCTATAGACAACAAACTTAAATTTCTAACCAAACAAACGCACGCGAAGATTGCCGCCGACATAACAACGGTTATGCAACTGACGTAATGCCTTATGAATGAAAAGTAATGCCGGAATAACATTAGCGATATACTAGTTCTCAAAGTACAGTGGTTCGTAACCTTTATAGCTATGAACTGGATTTATTTATTATCCATAAAATGTCATGTTCTGTTTGAGTTTGTAGTTTTTTATCTAATACACGAAGTACTTTAACTAGCTGTTACTGTCGCACACACGGGCAGTTTAGTGCACCAATGTATCTAATTTATATTTATGTTTTGCTTAGAGACGTATTTCTTTAGTATGCTGTAAAAAACTACCGAAGAAAAACTGAATACTTGTTGATAGTAATTTTACCAATTATGTCAATTTTTGATGAAGACTGAGTAATTCGTCATCTAAAGTGAATTCTCGTGTATTTAAAACTGGTCTTTGTCTCGCAGGCGTTAGTTTAATAACGTAAACATAATCCCATCAAAAACAATACTTGTCAAAAAAAACCAAGTCTCGCAACTCAGTTGTTCTGCGGTAAAAAGTTGTGAGATCCATGTAATACCAAGTCGGTATAACATGGTATAAATAAATATATCGAGACTTGGCCATCGCCTGAACACACGTGTAAATTCAATCGCCTGAAAACACATGTAAATTCAATTATTTAGTGCGATGGCCAAGTCTCGATATATTTATTTATACCATGTTATACCGACTTGGTATTACATGGATCTCACAACTTTTTACCGCAGAACAACTGAGTTGCGAGACTTGGTTTTTTTGACAAGTATTGTTTTTGATGGGATCTCATTTCTTTTTGTATTTTATAACCACAAAAATGGAAACCAATTTTTTTTTGTTATTTTTTTTTTCTAGATTTTTTAGTTTTTCCTTGATTCATACACCAAACACTAAGTAATATTCCAAATTTGAAGCTTCTAGGTCTGCTAGAAGTGCCTTAGACTTTTGATGATCGGTCAGTCAGTCAGTGAGTGACAAAATTAAGAAATTTGACCCGTTATAATTCTTAAAATTCTGGTTCAAATTGAATGAAATTTGAAATATACGGGTCTTTACAAAGCCTGCATGGTTATTGAAAATTTCAGTCTTCTAGTTTTATCCACAACGAAGTTACAGGGGGTCGAAAATGGTCTGAATTGCTTCGAGAAAAGGATGGTACGGCCGTGACGCTTTTTTGCTCGACTTGGTGGGGGCACGGCCGTGCCCCCAGATTATACAAGGCAACCTAAAATTGATACAAGTGTCCTTAAAATGGAATACTTCCTACACTCTGGTACTTTTGGGAATTAGGGCGCGTATTTCATGCTAAATACCAATCGTTTTTTTTTTGACAAATTAAATTATAGAGACAAAACCGCAAGTTGCCGATCACTGAGCTAAAGGTGAAAGATCGTCACACTTTTTAATACGTACTCGCACAACACAAGTTCTTCGCCAGCGTATTGGCAACTAGCTCGGCAACTTCAATGAAAGTAAATTCGCCGGCGGCGGGAAGAAATCAGAACGTGTTATGTTCTTACGTAAGAGAGACTGGGTCCCTGTTGCGCAACGATAGTGTAGCTGAAAATCAGGTTTCGGTGATATTTTTGGCAAAAAACCTGTACCGAGGACTACTTTCAAAGACGTGATATTAAGTAGATACTTTACGTATTGAGTTTTATTTTAAACACATACGTCACGCCTGTAACAAATGGGGTAGGCAAAGCACACGCAACGCTACATAGACATAACTATTGCACGTCACAGAGCTAATTTACACACACATTTAGGTTTAAGTTAGATAAAGTTAGCTTGTGTACAAAATTATTATAATTTATTCAATAATTACGAAAGATAATGTTACTATGGTTAGTCTTTGTGACTCTTGCTAAATAATTTTTAATTCATAATGTAATTGGATGACAATACGAGTACTCATAAGCTTTTTTATTGCTATTATCTCTATAGTTATTATACCATATAAGTAATTATAAGAAAAACGTAATTAATTATACTGGAACAATAATTATAAAAAACGCAAAGTTTCCATCTGCTTTACGTATGTTTGTGTTAATTTATAATAATGTTTTATTAATGATCGTAAACGTTTTTCTTGGTGCGGTGTTTTATTACAATCAAATTATGAACACATATATTATGTTTTCATTAATTTAATGTAATTATGCCAACCGTGACCGAGATGACCAGATGTAACATTTAATGTCAATTTCTCAAATCAATGTGTTTCTTTGTCAAAGCGAAGTTTGCCAAATACACTCTTAACTTATTTGTTAAATTAACTGTTAGTTCCAGTTCAGCAAGACTTTTTTTTTATCAATTTTTAAGAAAATAGTTATTAAAAACGGTTTTAGTAACTTATTGCCTCTTGTAATTCAAAGACAAATGTATCAAAACATTACTTCATTTCTTTATTGGACTCTGATCATTAAAATGACAGCTTTTCCAAAAAAATAAAAAAACTTTTACTCTCTTCTCTTTAAAAAAAACTACTAAGGCAGTCCCAGTCTCACTTTCCTCGAACATTCCATCTCTATCCCACACAACGTGTAAGACCAAGACAGCGCGCTCAACGTCCTAATCCAACGATTTCGCAACTTTTGCGCTTGCGCGTCCACGGAGGCGCGTGACACGTTAGAATTGCGACCCGCATTTTTATAGTCAGGGTGTCATAAAAAAGGTGACTGCCTATTTGGCTATCGGAGTGAAAAATAAGTGAGTTGTTGCTTCATGAACAATGTTCAGGGAAATTGGCTTAGAAAAACCCAAATCATGTTCATGAAAATGGCAAAAGCAAAAAGTTGTAACAGGAAAGGCGTTTTATTCAAAAAGTGTCTGGGAGATCCCTCTTGACAGTAAATGTAATGAATCACAATAATCATATTTGTCCCTAAAGGAAAATTAAATTCACGGTACCTGATATTTAACACTTCAGTATGAATAATAGGATATTTTGATTGATTTGACAAAAAAAGTCAACTCTTGTGAGAATCTTGATAATTTTTTGCATTGACTAAGTTTACAAGGGTTAAGATTGGCCTGTGAAACAAGACTTAAAAAGCAAGGCGCGTGTTAAGTCGCGCATGAGATGGACTACACCTGTCACTGTCCATCTAGATACGACAGAAAAGGACAGGTAGTTTATCCTACACATTAATAGGTAGACTTGTGCGTGTTGCCGTCCTAAGTCTAAAGGAAATAAAAGAACTATGAAAAATCTTAAGTATGTCATCATTATCATTAAGTATGAAACAAATGATTTTTTGCTCATCACGTGGCTTTTATCGATACCTATTAATAGAGACTATTAATTAACGGCATATGGCGCAGGTATGGCTTAGCGTTAAGTATGATTTCAATGTCGACTGCACACTGCAGCAGCCGACGATGTGTCGTCGATAACACTGCTAGTGTTATGCACTTCTATGCAGTAACATCCTATGTTGATGACACAATACTAGCGACTCGAAATGATAACGTGCCGTCTACAACTACATAGACATACAATCACGCTTATTTTCCTAAATAGACAGGACAGACGACACGTGTCATAGACAAAACCATGATTATTTCAGGTTTCGCAGCCACTTCTACCATAATTTTGGGTCTCAAAACAGATGAAGAAAAGCTATAATACTGACAGGTTGCTATCCTTTCGCCACAATATTTCTTAGAAATGCATAGATACCGGTCAGTAGTGTCGGGTTTAGAATGACACAATTTTTTTTCCATGGATGAAGGAAATAGGCTTAGGTACGCTTTAGGCGATAGGCTAATAACCAGTCACTATCATAGCTCTTTTATTTAACTTGGAACCTAAAAATATGCTGAAAACAGCAAATAAACTCGAAACAGTAATTGACTATGGAACGTTTCCTGTTTAATGCCTTCTCCATTTGGGAATACAGGCGTGATGCATGTCGTCAGTCAAAAAGGCGTCAACTACTGCTGTGGGAGGTCGAGATTAGAATCACACCTTTAAACTCAACAAAGTTACGTTGGAAAATCTTCGCGTTACGCAAGAATGCGACGAGGAAGACTGTTTATTGCCATGTCTGGTGCTTGTTTGTTTAATAAGTCCAGCAAATAGCTCATTATTCATACAATTTGTATGGAAGATCCCATACTCAGATGAGATCGAGCTAGCCATGCGTTGAGATAGCATTGTTGTGTGTATGTAATTAAGAAACACATTAATGCTAGTTAGTGCCTAAATAATGGAGGAACTTGATGCAAAATTCAAAGTAAAAAAAAAACGGAGGTCTATTTTTTAACAATTGACTTCTGCCCCAAATGTTGAAAGTGTAAATGCAGCAGAAAGCAAATCTCAAATAGTTATTATTACTGTGGGTAAATATTCGGGCGTTTGAACCGCTGTCATTATTTCCAACACTTTTTTTACTAGATTTCTTTAGAAATTTGCACAAGTGTGTCATATAGTGTATGTGTCGTGCAAATTGCTATTTTTAGTTGAAACTTTTCGTGATTTTCAGCTTCAATGCATTAATATTCTTTAGGTTATGATCGAACTTATTTGCAGTAATATTTAAAGTCCATAAACGATAGACGTACGTCATCTGGGCTGAACCCTATTGTGGTCCTAAACGTATAGAAATCTTATAATAATTTCTAAATCAGTCTATGTGGGTCACTGAACATTACGCAATGCCAATCCTTGACACACCTACGCATTCTACACAAAGCTTCAATAATATTTACTTACATAATTTTCAATGCAAATTTCTGACTGCGGCTCACTTAAAGTTAAGTAATAGACGATAAATATTTGCTAAAGATTTGTGCTAACATACGACAGTTCGTGTGAGTTCGGAGCTCAGAGACGGTTTTAATTTTTAATTTTAAGGAAGGTTCTGTCGAACCAATTGATTCCTGATCCATCATAGAACCTAATCATTACATTGCTCGACAAAATAAATCTTTATTTCCTTCTATGGTTTGTCCGGAATCAATAAGATCCACTGTACACGAGAAAATTAACGTTAATGTTCTCAAAGAAAAAGAGATGTTTTTCTAAACCCTACCACACAGGTTCAAAATATTAAACCGTGACTTAAGAAATAATTAAACAAAGACTAGGAAAATTATATACATACATACATACATAAACTCACGCCTGTATTCCCAAGAGGGGTAGGCAGAGCACGTGAATTCGAAAATCCAGTGCCACGTTTAGCAATTTCAGGTTAACCAGATGGTCAAACGTGATATTGCAGTGACAGGTTGCTAGCCCATCGCCCACAATACACTAACGCTTTCCTAGAGTCGACTCTTACGACACCCACGGGAAGAAAGGGGGAGGTGCTATTCTAACCCGGCACCACACGGGAACCCGGGAAATTATATGAACTAAATTAAACACGTTCTTAGGCGCGCAATACAAAGGGTTTCGCAGGCAACGTACCACCAGACGCATGATCTTGCATTTTCAATCACTTTATCTTGTAACTTCCTGATCATCGAATCTGCTGGGTTTTGGCAATGTGAACGGTTCGCCGTTCAATTAACTTTTTGCAGTAGAAAAACCGTGTAATTGACTTCATAGTGGGTGCTGGTGTAAGCGAAGCTAGTTAGTAGTCACTTAATTTCCTTTGGGAAAAATTGCAAAAAGCAAATTGTTGGTTCGTAATCGGGTGGGTTGTTGAACTTACAGACAAAAGTAATTTTACTTAGATGTGATATTAGTCTAGAGTAGAGTGGATCCATGAAGAGGAATGGAATTAGGGAGAACCACCCATTTTAATGACATATGTTTTTTGGGAGTCATATATGACTTTGTAATCATTTCCAAAGCACATTTTGTCATAGAGATAAGTAGGTTTGGTGGTAAATAATTAGAGAAAAAAACAACTTTTTTTTAAAAATTTAATGCCGTACTAAGCTTTATGCTTAAAATGTTACTGTGTAAAATGGTAATCAAGTTTTACCTCATACCTGTTGATAATTTTTCTTACGAAATGTTTACGTTGTACTCGTACATATTACAAAATGCCTAGATCAAGTAGAGGTTAAATGAATTTACTATTTTGTCACTGGGATTCCCCATGCGAAATTCGCAATTTAGTTTTAACATGATTTAATATTATATACCTACTGGTTTTAGTTGTTGATTGGAACGAGAAATAAGTGAAAAATCTTGTTAGAAAAACAAGAAAATTTATGGTTTCACATTTAAATTTATAGCTTGACAGCATCTTAAGATCTCTAATTGGACTTAAGTTATTTGTTGTCCAATAAAGTATCCTGGGAAGTGAATCGTTACTTGAATTCTCTACTTAAACATTAGTTTTTTGATATCACAAGGAAAAAATACGTGGAAAGGAGACTGATGGTAAACGATCATATTCCGCAGCTCCAACAGTTTGGAGATGCGTTGCTAACCCAGAGGACTAAAGTGTAATGCCTCGCGTGACATTAATGGATTAACCAGTGGATTAGCGGGTAAGATGATGGTAGTGACCCTTATAGACCGCGCATGAGGTCCTACCACCGTAACATTTACATCTACCCGGAATAGGCTGGCGTAAGATATTAAAAGCGATCCGATTAGACATGACCTCAAGCAGTCGGGTGACCTCGCGTGGTATAAGTTTTTCGGAACTTAGAAAGTGTGAGAAAACGGCAACAATCATAACAATTGTGAGTCTGAATCTTGTGTTTAGATGCTGTAAATTACTAGGAAAAAGTTGGAGTTGGTATGACAGTAATTAAGATGCATCTTTCAATTAGCGAATGCCGCAAACTCGGGTCAATGTCAGGTTAAGATGAAACTAAAAGTGCTAACTTTAAAAGTAAGCACGCGGCGGTGAATTGAACAGAAAAAGACAAAAGTGCAGTCTCCTTTTTTAACTGAATAGGTAACATTTTATTGATTAAAAAAGTTCAAGTGTGGAATACACGGGTATCGTTTTCTGTTATTTGCCTCAAAATATTACGATTATGATCAACTCCGCCTAGCATTATAAATTCAAATTACAACTAAACAAGTCTCTATTTTTGGCACACGGAAGTTGCGATCCACCAGACGCGATGCGGGGTCAATATGTTATTCGCAATCGTTTCGCTTTTTTATTCCTAAAACTTTTAAGCTCTACGTTTGATTTTGCATTTATTTCAACTTGCAAATTGTACGTATGTGATACCGACAAAGTGAGCTTGCCGTGACTGGCATTGTCCTACATTTTCTAGACGAGAGGAATTTTGCAGTCGAAACTTGGCTTAACAAGGACAAAAGACAATTCTTTTGTTCGATGCGAACGAATTAAACACATATTAAGATCGTTGTGCGCAAGTGACATTGGAAGTTTTGTAAATAAAAAAGGAACTTACGTTTTAAAAGTTCCCATGCTGCCGCCTTGACAATAGAACCAAATCACACAAACATAAGCGCACAATTAAGAACACGCGAAAAGTTTGAACACTTGCAGATGATTGTTTTTTTCACGCGGTTTTGGTGCGGACCGGGCGAGCGCGGGCTCCGTTCGTGGCGAACGTGCAGGCTCGCTGATAGTGGCGGAATGAAGCTCAAAGCGGTCGGCGGCTGCGGCTCCGTCGAGAGAGAAAGTTGCCAAGTTATCAAACTTGGCGGTTACGTTCGATGACGATCCTCCCCGCGATTGCGTATTCGGTGACAAAATTAAATTTTCGTGTCCCGCCAACAGTTTACGCGCCACTGACACGCTGACCGTCTGCTGTGCGAGTCCTACTTTTGCGATTTTGTTTTGTTTTTTATTTAGTTTGTTTGGCAACGATGTCTGGGTTTCTTTTTGTACACAAGGGTTTACGCTACGTACTTAAGTACACAGCGATCGGCTTTGGCAACATCACACAATATGTCAGAGTATCATAAAAGGGCAATAGCTTCGTGATACCAATGACATTTTGTGTTGACATTTTAGAAAACATTTTTTGTAGCAATTATTTTTAAACTATGGTGATGAAATTATCTAATGAATTTCAATTGGTGTGTCTTAAAATCCTAACCTTGATGGTCACATTATAATTTCAAAGAGAAATTAATTATGCCTACTCGAACACTCCCACATATTTGCAATAATTATTATGCGTTAATTTATGTAACTAGTAGAAAGAATATGGAATCAAAAGCGGTTTTATAAACATCCGGATATTGGTTACGCACTATTGTTTTATGTTAATTAATTTTCATTAATTATTGGAGTGAACGTGATAGTATTATCAGATGTTAAATAATGATTATGTTTACAAATTAGAATGGCAGGTAGAGATTAAAGGGTTGGGCATATCAATATTGATATTGTGCAATACCAACTAGATTTGCAATACAGGGTGTTACAGACATGTGATGAGTTAATTTTACATAAAAAAAATAGACTTTATTTTCTCTGGAATGTATAAAACGCTTTTTAACATAAATTTTTCGTCTCGAAATATTATGTTTTTCTTCTAATTCTACGGACGCAGGACTCTCGGCGGGAATCAAATTATAGCCTTTAGCAATTTGACGTTTAATATTATGAGTAGCCTTCCCTCTTATTAGGTTTTGTCAATAACTTTGAGCTGCGACATTTTGGTATTTATGAAGCCCATATTTTTAAACGTTTGTAGCTTCTATAATTGTTTATACAGGGTGTCCCATAAATCGCGGCTCACCCTGACACCGGAGGTAGGTCTATCCAAGAGCTATCAAACCAACCTAACATGACCTCAGTAAAAGTTGGACCGTTTTCGAGATATTGCCAATATAGTATTTTTTTCAAACTTCGCCCTTTTTTACCTTTGAAGTGCCGTAATGTGTTTAGATAGCGCTTTATCCTTATTTTTTTTAGGGTTCCGTACCCAAAGGGTAAAAACGGGACCCTATTACTGAGACTTCGCTGTCTGTCCGTCCGTCCGTCTGTCTGTCACCAGGCTGTATCTCACGAACCATGAGAGCTAGAGAGTTGAAATTTTCACAAATGATGTATTTCTGTTACCGCTATAACAACAAATACTAAAATTAAAATAATTATAATAATTAAGGGGGGCTCCCATACAAAAAACGTGTTTTTTTTTTGCTATTTTGGATCTATTTAAATAACTGTAATAGGTAAATACTTGAAATGCTCACAGAATATTTAATTAAATATTTACTTTAAATGGAAATAATTAAAACAAAATAAAATTAGTATTTAAGGGGGGCTCCCATACAAAAAACGTGTTTTTTTTATTTATTTTGGATCTATTTAAATAACTGTAACAGGTAAATACTTGAAATGCTCACAGAATATTTAATTAATTATTTACTTAAAAAGGAAATAATTAAAATAAAATAAAATTAGTATTTAAGGGGGGCTCCCATACAAAAAACCTATATTTTTCCAGTTTGTTTTTTTGCTGTTTTGGGTCTATTTAAATAATTGTAACAGCTAAATACTTGAAATGCTCACAGAATGTTTAATTAAATATTTACTTTAAAAATAAATAATTGAATAAAAATAAAATTAATATTTAAGGGGGGCTCTCATACAAAAATTCTGAATTTTTGCAGTTTTTGGTACGGAACCCTTCGTGCGCGAGTCCGACTCGCACTTGGCAGGTTTTTATTGTTACATTTTCACAAATAGTTAGATTTAACAACACCAGTGTTAGTTTGTTAAAAACGTGTGAAAGAATAAATGATCAACAAAAACCATAAGTTGGCCTTTGATCACCTGCCCTGAAAAAAAAAACACTAGATCGCACAACAAATAATTACTTCAAAAACTTGCGTATGTTATGCCGATTTCAAAGTTCAATTATTTTTTTAATCCCTTCATGGGTACACTAAAACTTTTTTGACATTATGTTTTTTTTCTTACAATCACAACATGTTCTAACAGGATATTTTTTTTTTTTTTTTAGTGCAAACAGTGCAAACTCCTTAGAAAATCTTTAAAAACCCTCGATTTTCAAGAGTTCTTTAAAACCAGTTTATTCATCTAATCGGTTAGAAATCGAAGCAAACTTTAATTACGACTTTTAAAATACCACATGTATTTATTTTACTTAACAATATATTTGTGGCTGATCGGCCGCACAGATATTGGAGGACTTTTGGATGCTCGCCGTGGTTCTAGAATCCATGGAGTCGCCATTATCTTAAATATTTTTTAGCTGTCAAATTTTACACTTTAAAAAATTATGTCATGATTTATGCGGATATATCAGTAATTAATTAATTTTATGATAACTCTACATAAGTTACAGTTTACAGGTGACGCGATAAGTATATTATAATTATACGAGTATGATTTACTTAATTGATATGCAACCTCTTTAATAGGTACTACTTTTGTGATTGTGACAGACTACTGACAAGTATTAACTGTTTACTAGACTATTTTTAAGACTTCGAAATTTTTTTTATTAGAATTTTAATATAATGGCTACTCCATGGATTCTAGAACTACAGCGAGCATCTAAAAGTCCTAAGCCTAATTATAAAGCTTTGGAGCAACAGATTTATGGTATTCATGACATCCTATAGTGACCGTTCGACGACAATCAACTTACCAGGTAAATAGCACCAGTGGAATTTTAAGGCCTCTGCCTACCGCATCATACCATGTCAACAGTAGAAACGTGTAAGAAGTTGTATGAACGTGTCAGCGACACAATGTCCTAGTCCTAGTGGACATAATCTAAGTAAGTAAGTAAGTAAACACTTTATTAAAAAAAAGGAAAGAACACGAAATAAAAAAATATACACATGAAATGGTGAAGTACAAAGGCGGACTTAATTCTTAATCTCATAGCTGTGAAATAAAACGAACACTCACGCCTTTGTATCAAGATTAGCTCGACATGTTTCGGATCAAATCATGACCGTTGCTCCTGTGTTGCTACGTGCTACAGCTTGATGGATTACGAAATGGTCCATCATCAACATCATTATCATCATCAACTCAGCTATAAGACCTCCACTGCTGAACCTAAGCCTCTCCAAGAGGAATATTCCACATAACTATCGCGTCGTCTTAGGTAACATCAAAGTATCACGGTATACGACCTCTTCTAAAGTCGCCTTTTACCGTATACATATGTTAAAATTAAATCATCATCATCTCACCCGGAAGATGTTCACTACTGGCTACCGCTAGCTAGACGCGTTCCCATTCGATTTCCAATATGGACGGTGCCGGACTGCTTGCATCCGTCATCTCCTTGAAACTTCGGTCCAATCGTCTGTCTACCTAATAAGGAGACGTCCAACCAGAGACTTATATCGAAATAGATACCGCGAGTTCCTGTATTTGTGTGAAACCCAAGCGTGCCACTTTTTCTCTACCTACTGTAACGTCACATGAGCGCTTTAGTGATGGGAATTGACAGGCAGTAAAATCGATTCAAAGGTGCCGCCGCCTTATTCAAGTTGTCCTGTCTCTAGGCAGTTAAACCTAATCTAAGTGATACAAAACTAAATTAAGTCACATCAAAGGAAGAGCATTGCTCTCCCTTTTGGCTCCTTTTTGGCATGCCAAGTACATACACTTGAGTCATTTATTTCGATATAAGTCTGTGCGTCCAACACTACGTTTCCTGTTTTCGGTCGCCAATCTAAAACCTTAAGGGGCTTACCGTAGCTAACATTATTATGTGACTAGCGACCCACCCCGGTTTAACATAGGCGAAATGCCAATTTAAATATATCTTTTTTACAGAATGTCAGTTAATCCTGTTCTTAGCTTTTTTGACATGAGACGCACGTCTTTAATTACGATGTTTTCACCTTTTTTGAAACTTGATGCGGTATAAAAAAAATAGTTTTTGTGAATTATCCCTAAGTGACAGACATACATAATCACGGACTTTACTAATTTAGAGAAAGGTGGTAAAATGGCGACAGATAGCTAACCTATCGCCTAAAAACACTAAACCTTGGTCCTAAAACATTAAATCAGTCACTTATAAAATTTTACTTCCGGCTTACATTTGAGTCACCAGGCACCCGCCTTCGCGTTACCTTTAAGCTGCTGTTCGTTAGTACTCGTGAACATAACAAGTACATGTTTATGACTACTGTGACATATTTAAGTAAATACTATCAAAAAGACTATGGCTGTGGCCTTAATTTGCGCAAAATGGTCAGAAAACATACGTACGATAACGGCTGTATTCCCAAACGGGGTTGGTAGAGCACACAAAAAGCTACATAGAGACGTGTTTTTCTATCCCGACACCACACATATATTCGTTTCTTTAAACCAAAAAAATTGCAATGATGCCCTTGTTCTCCAAAAGGTAATCTTATTTTTAAACCCCGTCTTCATCTTTTCTTACAAAGTTGATGCTATTAACATAATTATGTAGAGCGTTTTTACTTTTTGAAACGAATGCGCGAATTAATTAAGTAAGTAAACACTTTATTACTTATACAAAAAAAAAACAAGATGGTGAAGTATAAAGAGTAATTTATTCCTCAATAAGGGATCTCTTACAGTCAACTAAACCTTTTTTGAATGAAATAAGAAACTTCATTTGACAACCTGTTCATACGCCTTTATACTTCTGTCGTTATGGTGTTCGGCAGATAGGCAACAACAGTGTGGCTATTGACATAAGTTCATTATAACCTGTACTTCAAAATAGGAAGTGCGATCAATAATTTATTCTCATATTGCATAATACGGGTTAATATTTACTCGATTGTGAGTGGTGACCGCGCGGCTTTCTCTTTTGCGCACTACCATATGACTTGATATGACCCATGCAATAACGTGGTATGTGGCGAAAAGGTTGGCCCAAGTGGTAAACATCTTCCAAAGGTTGGGATCACCATCAATTTTTATTAGATACCACAACCAGTATGGTGTCGGCCTTAGATTAACATAATATACATACATCACGCTTGTATTCCCAAATGGGGTAGCCACAGCACACAAAACGCTACATAGACTATTTCACGCTTCGTTACCACTTCTAGCACATTGTTTAGGATTTAAGTTGGCAGGTATAATAGTGACAGGTTGCTAGTCACTCATCTAAGATATACCCTAACCTAAGGTTAACTGGTAGAGATCCCCTCGGGGATAAATTCGCCTTTGTACATGAAGCTGTAATCCTGTAGGTATCCTGTTTTTCTGTAACTATTTTATGTGCAATAAAGAGTCATACAATACAATACAATACAATACCTATTTCGCCTCTTACGACATACATGGATGAAATATAGAGGTGTTATTTTAAACCTAACACCACATGACCTAGTATTTTTTTTAATTTAGCTCATAACATTTAGCATCCGGTGCGACCCAGTTAAAGACAAAGTATTTAAGTACAAGACACGGCGCTCAATAGAAAAAAACATCGTTTACCCGGTGGTAATCACTTGAACAACTTGGAATTCCCAAATTCATATTTACAATGAACGGACTAACTTAGGAATTCCCGAATTGTGTTGCGATACCATGAGCACACGGACAGACAGGTGGATGATGAAGCTTTGTTTTGTTTTGGAAATCCCGATTACAGAACTCTAGAAGGGTAATTCTTGAAAATTATTATCCCCTGGCTTTACTTATTTAAAAAAAAGCGACCTATTTGTAACTAAGTACGATTTTGATTTAATACGTAATAATGTTTCTTGAATAGGCATCACTTTCTGTCAATTTGTCTATAATTAAGTCATAAAATATATTTTTTATGATATTCCAGGGTAAAGAGGAGTCTCAAGAATTACCCAGTAATGGGTGACTTCAACCAAACGAGATCAACGTTTAGCCTTTTAATAAGGCGCTTTTTACTTGAATGTAAAGCAATTTTTAATGTGTTAAAAGCGGGTAAAGTTTCTAAATAAGTG
The DNA here is from genome assembly GCA_005406045.1 of Adoxophyes honmai. Classification (NCBI taxonomy): domain Eukaryota; kingdom Metazoa; phylum Arthropoda; class Insecta; order Lepidoptera; family Tortricidae; genus Adoxophyes; species Adoxophyes honmai. The sequence continues at coordinate 77,809 of BHDV01032709.1, read as the reverse complement.
TTTACTTGGTGTTCGTGGATGTCGTAAGAGCGACTAAGAACACTGGTTTAGGTATGCTTTAGGCCACAGGCGAACAACCTGTCACTATTATCCCACTCCCATCTGTTTTTAAACCTGTAATTATGCTAGAATCGGCCGCGTATCGTGATATAGTCATGGTTTTGACCATGTAAAGTTTAGTGTGGTCTGCCTACATTAATTTGGGAAAACAGGTGTATATTATTTTAGTTACCGTCGTCATCATTTCAGCCATAAGACGTTCACTGCTGAACATAGGCCTCCCCTTTGGACTTCCATGAATACCTCTTGGAAGCCACTTGCATCCAGCGTTTTCCGGCGACCTTTATCAAGTCCGTCAGAGCGTCTAGTGTGTTCAAATCGATCATGCAGTTGTTAACGAATTCGTTTGGGAGTCCGCGGAATTGTATGAAGACGTGTCGACCGCGGCAGTTGTGCAAACGTTCCGCTGGCGGCGCAGCCTCAGTTTCCATACAATTTTGCGATAACTCTCAAACGAATTCCTTAAAGACTGCATGATCGTTTTGAACATACTAGAAGTTCTGTATAAATTACGAATACCACGGATGTCACGTGAAGCGCAGAAATCGCAGCCGCGTGACACGGTGGGAGTTCTGGGATTTAGGGCGTTTGCGCAATGATCTAAGACAATATACGGCCTGAGTTTAATGGCTAATTGTTCTACATTTGTTACAAGGAGACCGGCGCGAGTATTAAGTTTATGTGGTAAAGATAGAAGTCTTGTCTATTGGCTTTGGTCATAAGCATCATTTAGCCTACATACATGTGTCTATACGTATTTATATTATGCATAAGCCAAATAGGAAGAGAGGGGTTGGGATATAGTTTCTACGTGGATTTGAAACTTTACACACTATTGAATGGTTTCGCAGTATTTTGCAGGTGGAGTTGGGATTGGAACCCACGGGAATCTGTATGAATTAACAATAGTCTTTTAAAAGCAAGGTTCGTAATTTTGAGTATTTTTACGTTAAAATGCAAAATGTATTAGTCTGAGTTTTTTAGTACCTTAAGGGTCAATTCCCACCAAAAGAGCAGCGCAGCGCGGCGTAGCGCAGCGACCCGCTCCGTGGAGAATGCGCGACGATTCCTGCGACTGTTCGAGAAGCCGCTGGAATGCGTAGGAAGTCGCTGGAATTTACATAATTATTGACATATTGACATATGTATTGACAGCGGCCGTCGCGACTGCTCGAGCATCCTCGGACATTCCTGCGAAGGCTCGCGCAGTCGCACGGCTTCGTTTATGGAATGCGTTGTTATTACCATGGATACGCGGGCATGCGCCCGCATCGTTAGAGTTTCTCATGCGATAATAAGTGTTATTGTAATGAAAATAAAGTTGAAATTCTCATTCCACGGAGCGGGTCGCTGCGCTACGCCGCGCTGCGCTGCTCTTTTGGTGGGAATTGACCCTAATGAACAGTCGAGCCTATTGGTTCCTGACCCATCGCAGTACGCTGTTGCATTAAACGTAGTTAAGATTTAATTTGTCGTGCAGTGCAGTGTCACTATGATGTTCACTTTATATGTATATGGTGGATCAAGAATCAATGGGTTCGACGGAACGTTTGTATCTGTGGAATCTGTAAATAAAATAACAAGCTTCAATAAAATAATTCTAAGAAGGTACTTAGTATTTTCCATATTGAAATATAATTTAGAGATGATGATGGGGCTGCGTAAAAACCCCGTGTCGATTCAGTACTTCGAACTTCCATGCATTTTCCTATAAAAGATGTTAGTGTTGATAAACCTAAATTAAATTCCAACAAACGATTATTCATAAGCAGATCCAAGGTGATTTTGTATTGAACTCATTATTGATACGTTGTGTAAAAAGCTCAGTCGACATCAGTACCTGAAAACGACGATGTATGAAGTCATTAATGATAGTGGATGGAGCAAAAGAGGTATCTCAGTATTGTAGCAAGTTGAACAAAGTGTTATCTGGTTATTCCTGTGGGAAAAGAGTGTGATTATGACCGTATGTAAACTTCTTCACGGTGAAACAAACTATTAAATTATGTACAGAGAAGTGTATTTTTAACAAAGTAAACTTCACAGAATGTCTACATACTTACTTAATTTATAATGTCTAAAGCAATTTACACAATGTAATGCTTAATTAAAATAAAGAAGTAAAAATAATGTAAAACTGTGGAATTTACTTCCATCAGAATACCGACACATTGTTGTCAAACTTTCCATTGCTGGTTTAATTAAGTTTAAACAAAGAGCTTATTATACTTCCACCCGACGGCAGAACATTTTCGCTGTCATTAAGAGCTGGCCAATCAATATACCGCATTGTTGCCAAAACAATGACAAATGACTTCGTTTGGGACGATACCTAGTCTTATTAACTTGAGGAAGCGAAAAAGGTACGGATGTTTTTGCGCAAAAGCTTTCTTTTCCTTTTTATGGCTTGCCTTGATTTCGTCACAGTGAAACTTTTGAGGTGAAGGTTTCGCATTCTGAGATATATAATAGTCTTAATAATCTGTATATTTGTCAGAAATGTCTTTGCTCTCGTTGTTGTCGCGTATAAACAGATTTTGTTTTTAAATCTTGAATTATAGCACAATATATAGCATCTGTGTAGTTTCGGGCTTAGAATAATACCTCTCCATTTCCTCGGTGGATGTCGTAAGTCGCGACTAAGGAAATAGGTTAAAGTATGATTTAGCTCTCTTAGCTTATATCTTAAAAAGTATGCTAGAAGTGGCTGTGAAACGTGAAATAGACATGGTCTTGACTATATAGATTTACGTGTAACCATTTGATAATACAGGGATGATGTTTGTATGTATAATCACAGCTGAATATCTAACTACCCGTATACTGAATTGAAATTCTTTTAATAATTACCACCTTGTAAAAAAACATTCGTATACCAGTGTCATTGCGTTGTGAATCAAATACTGAACGCTGCAATATAATGCGACATTAGCGAGTTTTATACTCTAAGTATAGTAATTTGACTTAAGATACTACATCTTCACTCCTGGCTAACACTTGTGTCTTTGCAATTTTATAAGTCGAGAAATCGTTCTTCTTTTGTTGAGCAAGATTGGACAAGAATTAAATATCGAGAGAGTATCGCGGGAATCCCAAATTTGTACGATGATACATTGTAATGATGTTTCGAAGAAATTACAAATTATGAAATCTTAAGGAAAAAAGACAAAAAATATGCATTGTTGACTTTAAAAGCTTATGCCTATGTGTTTTTTATGCACTTAAGATTTTTTTAAGCCAACAAGTAAAAAAGGTTAATGTTTCTACTTTCTCGCCCTTTCGCAGTTTGATACAGTGAAGAGAGAACAGAATGAAAAAGTAGAGCAAATGATATCGTTAAGTATGAGTCGACAACAGTCGCCTTTCATTACTTTACCTTTTTCGATAGAAAGGTTACATGTATACTGAACTGATGTATGTATGTAGGTTTTCCCAAATGGGGTTGGCAGAGCATACAAAACGCTACACAGTTAAAACCAATTAGCGTTTCGAGCATATGTTTTTTAGGTTTTAAGTTAAGAAGTACAATAGTGTTGCTATCCTACCTGTATTACTGTTTTATTAACGGATAAAGCCTGAAAAAAAAACAGCTAGGTATTATATGCTTCGGAGCAAAGTTAAAACTCCGATGTTCAACTATTTTCAATAGCACCGATTATGTGTACAGAAAATTCGGTCAATCGTGCCGTTACAACTTTCGTCACATTCCCTTAACGCACATTAAACGAATAAAACAAAATCTCCGCCATAACAGTATTTCTCACATCATTTGTTTACGCCATTGTAATGTTATCAAAGATTACCAAGGCAGTGATCAAGACGTTACGTTGGGTTTCGCAACGCATGTGTTCTGACAAATATTGACCAAAATTTCACTTTCAACGCACGAGACGAGGCCTTAATACCTACGTACGGGCCATTCGACAAGCTTTCCACGTACACAATGGGCCTTTTAACTCACTTTCAGCAGTACTTTTGTCTTTGCCTGAAAGTATTGAATGAACTCCTATTTACTCCTATCATTCACGTTACGTTAGTGGCTGTTTTGGGTTAATTTTTTGTTAGGATTGATAACAACAGAATAATTAATTCGATTAATAGTGTGTGGTGTTTTGTGTTTACAATAATACGTCTCCATTTCTTCCGTGGATGTCGTAAACATCTACTAAGAAAACAGGTTTACGTATCTTTTAGGCGAGAGAGTAGCAACCTGTCACTATTAAGTATACCTCTTTCATCTGTTTTTTTACCCAAGATTGTGCTAGAAGAGGGTAGGAAACGTGAAATAGTCATGGCTTTGACTATGTAACGGTTCGGGTGCTCTGTCTACCCCATTTTGGGAATACAGGCGGATGTATGTATGTCTTTCATTAGGAAGATAGTTTAGTTTTTAGGTGATTTATTATTTCCATAAATGTTTTTTTCAGTTTTAAATTAACTATTACATTTAAGGATAAAGTTTCGAGAACTGTCCAAGTTTTTTTAATCCTTGTATTGTCTACTTGTCTAGTCAGCATCTGTCAGGGTCTCTGACCCCAGGAGAAGGGACAATCGTTCGCTTACCAAGGATGAGCGTGATTCAAACTCGTGACGCGCGCTATTGTAACTCCGTTAAACAAAAGAGCTCAAGTTTATACGAAACCCGATGCAGTTATGACCTTTTACGGTAAGATTGGAGCATTTGTAACTCACAAAATGCTTATTTATCGATAGATGCATTTATGGTATATTATAGGTTATTAAGTTTTAACCCTCAAACGGAGGATACAGTTTATGTAGCCATTAAAAAAACAATTTTGTGTGCGGTAATTGTTTCCTATTTGTTAGTTATCGGCGTTCCCTTGAGTTGATAAATTAAATGTCGGGGTCCATCTTAAAGTCGATTTGTTTCGGTGCTTTGACTGCGGTAGGTATTTTTAATTTATGTTAAATGATTTCCGCATTGAAGCTTTTAAGTATGAGTTTGTACTTCATACTCTATCTTAAGTTTCATAATGTGAATGTGGATTGAGACAAATATACACTGCTGAAAATTGGCGATTTAATGAAACATTTTGTGAATTAACTTGGCAAGAAAGTTTTGCTTGAACAATACAAAATATGTACTAAAAATAGAAGAGGATGATAGATTTTTTTGTTGAACTTTTTACGCTTTACTACTTTTCGAAATTAAGTATAACTAACAACAATCGTGACTACAAACTATCGTGAGAGCCGCTCATAAAGAAATTAGGTCGACAAGTTTCGGACTAGTCTGTAGCCCTTCATCTAAGAGCCGCGGCGGCTGCTGCGAAACGCACACTGCGCGCCACCATTCGTGAACCTGTAGCGGTGGCGTGTAGAAAGACGTTATCTGTATTTTTCTCTTATGAAACATTTTATTTACATTATTGTATTTAGTTAGACCCGTGTGGTGTCGGGTCTAGAATAGCACCTCTCCATTTCATCCGTGATGTCGTAAGAGGCATTCTTTAGGCGACAGGATAGCAATCTGTCATTATTATACTACCTCTTACATCTGTTTGCAAACCCAAAATAATGCTGGAAGTGGCTGCGAAGTTTGAATTAGTCATAATCATGGTTATGCCAATTTCACGTTTCGTGTGCTCTGCCTACCCCGTTTGGGAACATAGGCGTGATTGTATGTATGTATTTAGTTACCATCTGGTTACCCTGAAACTGCTAGACGTGGCACTGGATTTTTGAATTCATGTGCTCTGCCTACCCCTCTTGGGAATACAGGCGTGACAATATGTATGTATGTATGTATGTGTGTATTTAGTGTGTCTTCAAAATATTCAAATCCTAATTGCACGCTTTAAGAGTGAGTCAGAGTGCTTTAAGTGCTATAAAAGTATGAATAACGCTATGACGCTTAAATTATGTATACCTATTCACTAAAAAAATGTTAAGATCTCCTGTGATTCCCGAGAAATTTGTCACGTTACTATGAAAACAGTTTCTTAGTATAAAGGCCAGCTAGAGCATGTTTTCCTGCTGTCAGTTCGTCGACCCGGATGCTAAGAATTTGACCTCTCTGCCTGTTCATCACAACTGACAAGGGGTTATCTCGGATATGTGTATGTTTAAGGCTGACAAATTAATTAATACCTACTTTTTATATCTACGGTAAGCTGCGGTTAATATCGCACTTCACACTTCTGCATTTTGCTTAAGTGTATTGCTTCCTCTCATTGATTGTTCTTTCATTAATTCTTGATGGCAGTTTTTTTTTTAAGAACGGAACCCGTATTGATTCGTCATGTATGTCTCTCTGTCTGTCTATCCGTCTGAATGTCAAAGCCACTGTCTCTGTTGAGGTTTCTAATATTATAATTTTTCTAAACTGAATAGTTTGCGCGAGAGATACTTCCAAAGTAAAAAATCGTGACCCCCCACCCACCCCCTCTAGCTTCTGTAATAAATAAGAGAATGATAAAACTATAAAAAAAAATGAAGTACATTACCATGCAAACTTACACAGAAAATTGGTGTGAACGAGATTTAGGTAGTCAGTATTTTTTTATACCTCATAAAAAGTTAACAGCCATTTATTTTTCATTTACCTAGTAACAGTAATAGTGCGACTCGCACTTAGCTGGTTTAAAAAATAATAATGTTAATCATCATCTCGCTTCTGTTGTTTGTTTTACAATATCTATTTATCCATCTCTAAGTGCTTTGTCTAAAAAATTGAGCCTCGAAACACGGTCAAACGAAGTGATATAACTTTATTAGACTTATATTTCAGTGCCAAAGATACTAATTGAGAAAACATTGAGGCTGTTAAGTTTTATCTCCTCGCCTACTTCCGTTTGATATTTGCCCGAAAGATAAAACACGAGGCTTTGGTTTTGCATGCACGCCGGGACACGTCATCGTCTAATCGGTTACCAACCACACATAGATTCACTTGCAGTAGGACTGCTCTCTGGACGTTGTAAAAAAATCTGTACATATTTTTTTTTCCAAAATTTGTTTTTTTTTTAGCTTTGCAACGCTATCACTATCGACTAGAAAGATTCCTGAAGGAAAAAAAAAATGTTAAATATTTGTCGCTTAATTCAGAGCTTTCCGTAGGCGATGTGTATGTGTGTCGTGATATTGAGTAAGAAATCCAACGGGGATTTAATCTTGAACCTGTACTGTACTTCTGATAACTATGAAATTGAGCAAAAATTTAGGGTAGTTACGTGACAATCAAAGGCGCCCTCTATCTATCTATGGTGATAGCTCTGTTCTTGTAACTACATGTATCAAAGTATAATACTGAAAAGTAATAAGTAGATGAACAAAAATGTTTTCACAAAAACAGTTTTTACAACAGTCATACAAAAATGAGTTGCCCCTACACTAAGAAATGGTAGCTGGATCTAAAACTTCATAGTATAAACAATTATGAAAATAAAAATATAAATTAGTCGCCTCTGATTTTTGATTAATTTATTTATTATATTTTATTGCATTTTTTAGGCACTAAGGATTAAGATGATTTTTTTGCCAGACTACATTGTCATTGTCACTTGGTCGAATCGACCCTTCGCTAAGTATTTTTTGCGATTTGGCTTCATACCCGCAACAATCTTAGCCATCGGGCCTACTGTATCCTCTTCATTCTTGCGGCCCAAGAGTCATGTGACTCGCATTATACACGTAAAACAAGCCAACCGGTTCGCGGCAGCAATAAAATGTCTTTCCTTACGCAATCGCCGACGTAACCAGATTTGGCTGCAGCCGATGAATCTATGTAAATATGGTTTTGAGGAATTAGCGGCAATTTGGCGAGGCGAATTGCGAATTCCGTAGGGTTTTTAGGGAGGTCTCTGTGTCTCGTCGAGTTTAAATCATCTTTTCATTTCTACTATGGACGTCGTAACAGACGATTAAGGAAATATAGGGAAGCTTTACACCTGTCACTATTATACCTGTTTTATTTAACTGGGAGACCATAGATTATGCTGAAGATTTTTGAGCTTTGAATTACTCTGAAAATAAAAGCTAGGTGATGTACGTCGCCCGCGACCACGGAATAGGTACAAAAAAAGGTAATGTTGACTTAAACACAGTGACCGCAAGGTTCAGTATCGTTTAAAGACCATAAAATTCTTTCCGATTCCGGCCGTTTGGTGGAAATCATGCATTATTCAGCGAAGGAACGCAACGAAATAATTATATATGTTGACTGTAAAGTCCCCAATCTGCACCGGGCCTGCTTGGAAACTACAACGCAAACCCTCTATACATACTGTGCCGAGCAGTGTGTAAAATTTAGGCTAAATTATTATTCGTACAATTTAATTGACGTTATATGGAATTCACACGTGATTTCATAAAGTAAAGTGTTATCTTATTTATTTTTAACTCTCACCCACTTTCCGTTAATTAAGTTGCACTGGGTCACCCGATCTACCGGATATCATAACACAACCATTTCGCACATTATGTTACTGTCAAGTAATTCATTAATACAAATGTAAAATATTTGGCTAAAATATAAATCAAGCAATTGAAAAATAGAGACTCTAAACAAAAAAAAAGTTTCAACTGAAGGACTGAAAGGACTGCTTGACCCATAGATTGAAACGAGTTTAACCGGGGGACCTGGATATTTACCAAAACCGTGTCAAATATTGAGTACCATCAAACAAAGACGATACAAAAGGGATGAGACCTACTTTGCCCAATAGTCGTTAGTCACAATCTGATCTGGTAGACAATTGAAGATCTAAAATAGCGCCTACAACAGCGAATTTTTGGTCCACTCAAAAAATGGAACAGCTTCATTTGTTTTTACGAAATAATCTGATTTTCTATGGTCACGAATCATATTGTCTATGTCGTGATTTTTACAAAACGTTATTGAATTACTCTCCGCAAAATTTGTTTATCTGTCACGCGATACAATAAGTTTGCGTGATAAGTTTTTACTTGCTCAATTTTTAAGTATTCAAATTTGTCATGAAACCCTGCCTACGTGTGTTAGTGTACGTTTCGTTCAAATCGTTTTGCTTGAAACTCAGGCATGACTAATTGCAAATAAGGAAAAATCCCTAGAACCTCCAGTTCTAGTAACTAGTCGCATATACTAAAAAATAGACATATTAGCATAGCCAAAATATAAGTCAACATCCTACGTAAAGTTTAACTAATAAAAGAGCCAGAGACAAAGAGTTTCCAAACCCGAAAACGAATTGTCATGACTCATGACTTTTTCTAAGGTGAAAAGAGAGAAGTTATAGAATTCGTTTCAAACGTCACGATACTTGTATAGTCATAGTAGAAAAACGTAGTTAGGTACAAAGATTTCGCTACACCTCAAAGGACAAACTTTAAAGCCTGACGATTTCATACTCCAACAGTTGTATAAGTAAGTAGGTGTAATCTGAACGTCAACCAACGTCATTGTTTGTTGCCCTTTGCGCTGCCACAAAAAGTGGTGGGAGGCTCGCAAATATGTCTAATGGCGGGAGAAAGTGGTTGTTCTTCCGCCATTGCATTATACTAGACGCGGGAGCATGTGACGCGCCGATCATGTGACTGGGTGCAACAATGCTGAGAGGGGACCGCTTGCGAAAACCTCTACCAACAAGCCGAATACTACAGCGGAAGACACCGTGAATTCTAAAGCAAATGAGTAGGGTTTAGATTTGTTTAAAGCACAGTTGTACAGCGACTTGGGAATTGGTTTCAAAATCACGTGCTAAGAAAACTGAGGTAAACACTAACTGGGCTACAATTACGGCAGCGTTTATATTCCAGCATGTTACTATTGGCATAGATCGGTTGCACAATTAATTAAATAGTTTGTATTCATGACTTTAGAAACATACGAGTTTAATGTTTGTTGTCCTTATCTCTTCACTAACGGCATACAGTAATTAAATTTAAATAAGTGAGAGGTACATAGACGTAGCAATTTGGGGCAGTTAGATTGTAATTTGTTTTGAGGCAAGTTTATGGAAAGTTCGTGCAGGTTTTAATGATTAGAAAAGGATCTTAGTGAATTATTCATTAATCACTGACTACTTGGTTAGGTATTGGACTTTCATCTCTGTTAGATTGCGCCTTTGACATTCACAAATTTAGGGAATTGGAGATTTTTGTTGAAAACAATATTAATTTCATCAAAGTGTTACATACCTAATATGTAGAATAATGGCTAATTATGGTGATTATATTGAATGCGGAATATTTCATTACATCGGCTTTGTAGAGGATTGACTCTCTAACATAGGTGACACCGAGTGTCCCTTTCCTTAGACCGATGTGCATAATTTATGATCAGATACTAGTGCAAGCAGATTCAATCAAACCAATTGATTCGATTGTTAAGCCAGGGTCAGTTCATTTGTGTTTATATACACTCGAACAAAAAAAAAGTTTGACTTTGTTTATAGCGAACAAGACGAGAAGTAGTTAACTGAGGCCGCGACGATTTTTAAGGTTTCGTACCCAAAGGGTAAAAATGAGACCCTATTACTGTGACTTCGCTGTCTTTCTGTCTGTTTGTCTGTCACCAGGCTGTATCTAACGAACCGTGACAGCTAGAGAGTTGAAATTTTCACAGATGATGTATTTCTGTTGCCGCTATAACAACAAATACTAAAAACAATAAAATAAAAAAATGAGGGGAGTCCCATACAAAAACCGTGTTTTTTTGGTAATTTTGGTAAGGAACCCTTCGTGCGCGTATCTGTCTCGCACTTGGCCGGTTTTTTCAATGAAACTTATTTACTATTTTGTAGTCGGTTTGTCTACATTTTTGTAGCGTGTTAACTGAGTTTTACTTTCAAAAAGCAGCGACCTGCATTAAAATTAGGCTTTGTGATAAATAAAACATGTCAGGGATTTTACTGTGTCAACTTGTAGTTTTAAGTAACGTTGCGTAAACTCAAATAATCAGTTGGCATGGTACCCGCATCGCACTTCGGTGATAATGGCTAACACCTTGTTTGTCAGTGGTACTAAGCTTAGTTATGTCACAGTTGGGCGTTGATTCTGTCATCATGCTCTTAGAGGGACTTTACCCGAGTTAAGAAAGATGTTTTTTGGGTATGAGTAAAGTTAAACAGTCAATAAGTTATTAAGTTAGGTCAGATCATGAGATTACTTCGATATCTTCATAAGTTCTTACAAGGAAAGGTACACTTTTAACTTAGTGTTTAGCAGCAACTAAGATAACACTTTAAGGTAAACACCATGGGTATAAGATAAAATATAAAAAGAAAAGAATCAAACGTGGAAAAATTATCCACGATAACCCATAGGGGGTGTGGGTCCGGCCGTCGGGTTTTTAGCCCGTGAGAGTCGTGGCACTGACCGAGCCTCCCTTCTCGGTATCCATAACGGATTTTTCCTGGCGGTCGGACACCATGCCCCATAAATTTAAAAAAAAAAAAAAAAAACACTTTAAGGTTGAGGCAATAAAAGCTTTCATAGCTGTGTGATCGAATAAAGGAAGTCAGTTTTTTTTAATAAAGAAAATCAAGAAAATTTTACTTGTAACTTAAAGAAAACAGTAAGTAAATATAATACATATCTATTACACACTAGGACAGCCCAATCGAAACTCGACGATTAACCCTTTTCTTCATTCGGAGACACAAATCTTCCAGTCATCAGTCGGTTCTATGTTGCTGACTGTACAAAGTAAAAAATAATAAAACAGCCAGTTCTGTCCAATGACCAAGTGCTATTTCAGTACGTACGGTCTTCTACAAAAGTAGCTGAAGAAGTTAATCGTGTCTTAATAACATAACTCAATTATAATTACATACATACATCAAGTCCGCGTTCCCAAATGGGCTAGGCGAAGCACACGAAATGCTCACGTTTTGCAGTTATTCCCAGCATTTTTTTAGGTTAAACAATAATAATAGTTTTGTATCTTCATATCAAATTGCAAAAGTAGTTCATAATCATCGTCTAACAAATAGCATTTCAATCTAGCCCTTATCTGACATGTGGCTCAGGATCCGTGACAATAGGTTACAGTTCAAGGTATCTTTGTATCGATTCACGAACTGTTCAAAGCACAATGATGCTACCCCGTAAGGCATTGAGTACAATCCTGCAGAGATTTATAATTTTCCTACTAATCTTACAAACGCGAAAGTATGTGGAATTAGGGATGGGATGCGTGTATAATTTTCCCTAAAAATACTTACACACATACATCACGCCCGTCTTCCCAAATGGGGTAGGCAGAGCAAACAAAACGCCATGTAGACGAAACCATGACTATTTAATATCCCTAGTCATCTCTTACGACATCCACGGAAGAAATGGAAAGGTGTTGTTGAGGTGTTTTGTCAGTCATATTTGTGTGCTCTGCTTCCCATTTGGGAACAGGCGTGGTTATATGTATGTAACTCTTTATTGTACAAAATAAACATGACAAATTATAAAGTATAGAACAAAATATGTAAGGAGGTACCATCGCGAACCGGGATTGTGGAGCCACTTACCTATGTTTGTAACTTGGTCGTGTAATACTAATCCAATAGCTACTCGTAACATCTAGTCGATGACATCGGTCATTGATTATGATTACACGTCTAAATTGCGAACAGTGGCATGTGGCTCAACAATCCCTGTTGGTTACTGTACGTGTAATGACGTCACAAGTCGCTAGTTTAAACGTAGCAACTTGTAGTTCTCGGAGGTGTGTGGCCAATTACCGTTCAAGCCGCGGATCGCGCGAGCCGGAATCCTGCGCCTGCGGTTGCCGAGCACGCTATCAAACTTTACACGACCCAGTTATACTGTGGAGAAAAGGGGATGTGATTTATTGATTTATTTAGGTGCAGAAATTATTTGCATGGGGTGTCAAATGAGATTATAATGGAATCAGAGGCAGCTTTAGGGCGTATACGACAACTTTTTTTAAACCGTATTCTCACGTGGACCGATTACAGCAAGTATGTAGCGCTATCTCCCTCCAACAGTGTTGAGTTTAAAAACTGCTCCATTTTTTGCCTGGATGTCGTAGGAAGGGATAAGGTATATTTTAGGCCACAGCCTGGTAACCTGTCACTAATGTGCCTCTTTACTTTAAACCTAAAAATATGCCTAAGTGGCTACGAAATTTGAATAGCCATGGTTTTGTTTAGGTGGCGTTTTGTGTGCTCTGCTACCCAATTTGCGAATACAGACGTGACTTATGTATGTATGTATGTAAAACATAAACACGTAAATACTTTGAAGTGTAATGTGTAGAAAAATAAAATTGAACTAATTCAGAACATGATACGTCGCCTGCAGAAATTTCGAGTTACGTGTACTCTTAGCCTGTTTAGTGGATAAAAATTGGACTCACGCTTATTAACATGAGTCCGTGTGGTGTCAGGTTAGAATAACATCTCTCCGTATACATCGTAAGAGGCGAATAAGGATTAGGTATGCTTTAGGCGACAGGCTAGCCACCTATCGCAATTTAACGCGAATGTATCCGATTTAAAGTTTCTTTAATTCAAACGGATTTGTTATGCAGCGAAGACTATGCTAGATCCATGTTAACAAGTGTTGGCAGCCTGACAGCATTCTTAAACGAGGCTGCACTAAAATTAGATGCACTTTGCATTTTAACTAAGGCCTTGAAGAAGCAGTTTATATTGCACTATAAATTCAATAAAGTTTGCATTCGGTGCAGTAAAATCGTTATGTCATTTACAAGCGACGTCCCATTTAAAAGCGTCAAGTTAAATACTTTTTGTTTTTAAGTCCGTTTTTATTTCGAATTTGAAAATTTGAGGTAATTTTTATGGGCGGGATATTTGAAAATTTGTCGTTTTGATGTAAAAATAAAGTTTCAACGAAGTATTTAGTCACTACGATGTCTATAGTGATCGGTATCGGTACTAAATATGACAAGATTTGGAAACCTGGAAAGAGCAAAGCGTGAACTTACCTCCATCACTTAAAATCTTGCCGACCACTATATCCCATCGTCAAAATTGATGCATGTCTTGATGACTATCTTTAGTTACAACAATGCATGACATACATATAAAAGCAATGAAGTTAAGAAATGAAGCAAAAAAAACCATTTTCTACATTTTCTTTGTCTTACAATGAAATATGATTGTGACATGCGAGTACGACTTTTTCTGATATTTTTCTATTTTACAAACAAACAGTATACATCAGCCGTGCGAAGCTCCCGTCGGTTCTCAAATGTCAAGGCCGGCAGTGAGGCCACTACTCGTCATGTGATCCGCAGTTTTTTCAACGGAACGTTGTTTTGCAAACTTTAGGAATTCGTCTCCCACCTGACTTTGTGATGCTCGATTGTTTTTCTGTACTGTTACCATGCACAAAACTGATAATGTACAGTCAAGGAAATTGATACCTGTGCCACTTTGAACCTTTTCATAGTGAGATGCATATTGCTTTGATTAGTAGAAAGTATGGTGTGTCACAGTGACATTTCTTGTGAAAAGGTACAAAGTGGCACAGTTATCAATTTCTTTGACTGTACAGAAGTCAGCCAAGTGTATGTACTTTACTTTATATACCTATCTACGGTCGGTGGTTGCCCTAGGGATGTCATTTATGGCGTATGCCCGTAAATTATCGTGGTAGAAGCACTTGTGTCTAGTTGTGTGATTTATTCTTTTCGCCGTGTGGTGTCGGGATAGAATAACCCCTGTCCATTTTTTCCTTGGATGTCGTAAGAGGCGACTAAGGAAATAGGTTTAGGTATGCTTTAAGAGACAGGCTAGCAACCTGTCACTATTCTACCACTTCCATCTTTGCAAACTTAAAACTATGCTGGCTGCGAAGCGTGATATTGTCATAACAATGGTTTTGTCTATGCCTCGTCTCGTCTGCTCTGCCTACCCCATTTGGGAATGCAGGCGTAATATATGTATGTAGTAAGAACTAAGTTGTTTTTTTTTATGTATTTTTTTAAAGTAAATTTTAAGGTAATAGTTTAATGTCCACCCCATTTGGAAATACAAGGGTGATATACCTATGTCAGTTTGTTTGTTTTGTCTTTGAGTGATAGCTAGGCTTAGGAATTTTGGATGCTCGCCGTGGTTCTAGAATCCATGGAGTCGCCATTTATGTTAAAATTCTAATAAGTTTTTTTTTTCTAAGTCTATAAAATTATCTAGTAAAATATGTATAAGCTTAAACAGAATAATTTACTTTAATTAATTAAAACTAAAATATGTTCTTGCAGCTAATAGGTATGTTCAATTCGGCATTATTGAAACTCCGATGAGGTACTGTAACTTGTGTAGAGTTATGATAAAGTTAATTATAGAACAATCGACGAGTAATGATCCCTGGGACACTGACAATAATAATCACGATACAACCTTGTAGCGGCGTCACCG
>BHDV01032709.1:36195-59497 GCA_005406045.1 Adoxophyes honmai | reverse complement strand
TAAAATCAAAAATGACGTGTAAAAGTGCTCTTAGGAGCCTATTTGCATAAATAAAGTTTTGAATTTTGAATTTTGAATTTGAAACAGATGGAAGAGGTAGTATAATAGTGACAGATTGCTAGCCTATCCCCTGAAGCATACCTAAACCTATTTCCTTAGTTGCCTTTTAAGACATCCACGGAAGAAATGGAGAGGTGTTATTCAATCCCGTCACCACTTAGGAAATACAGACGTAATGTATGTTCGTATGACACTCGTCTTTGCGAGAAAATTACAGATATTGCATCAGATGAAGCGATATTTAAAAGTATAACTCCTTTCACTAGATTTCAGCTAGTCCGAAATAAATTAGCATTTACAAAGCTTAGAACGAAACAACGATTACTGGAGTCATTAAGCGACAGAAAGAAATTATTACTGTTGTTATTCGCCACTATTTAGCTGCACAAAAAAACGGCCGAGCGCGAGTCCGCGTCTTGTAATTGGGATCTGTATGAGATCCGAATAACAACAACATCCTAATAGAGCAGCCTACATCCAATTGTTATGAAAAGCTTCGAGCGGCATGGCAACATATCTGTCACCTACATCAAACTTAAATCTATTTCCTGTCGTCTCTTACGATATACAAATATACATACACATTGTATTCCCAAGAGGGTTAGGCAGAGCACATGAATTGAAAAATCCAGTGCCACCGTTTAGCAATTTCAGGGTAACCAGATGATTAAACGTGATATTGCAGTGACAGGTTGCTAGCCCATCACCCACAATACACTAACCTTTTCCCAGAGTCGGCTCATCCGACACCCACGGGAGGTGCTTTTCGAACCCAGCACTATACGAGAAATATTTATGTACGAATTCTCAAATGTCTGAGTTTGATTCCCAGAGTACGCTATAATTAAAAAAAAATCTTTGTATGTTCCTCAAAACGAAGAAATCCGTACGAGGTTTTTCTTTATACAGAACCCCAAAAACATCTCAGACTAAATAAGAAATTGTAAAAACCGTGGCACGCATTCATAACTCACTGACAAAGGCATTTTTTCTATGCAAATGCATAGCTGTCACAAAATATTACACTGTCCGGTTACCGGTACAGTTACGACAGCGTATGTAACTAACTGACTTGGAACCGTTGCATTGTGGGATTTGTGATGCATCGTCTTTTCTTTGACTTCAAAAAACTATTAAAAACTACTTACATACATCACGGCTGTGAGCATACAAAACGCTACGTAGACAAAACCATGACTTTTTCATGTTCCGTGGCAAGCAGCTAGCAAACTTTTTTTTTAGGTTTTAAGCTGGCAGGTATAATAGTGACAGGTAGTTAGCCTAGGCAGAGCACATGAATTCAAAAATCCCGTGCCACGTTTAGCAAGCTCAGGGTAACCAGATGGTTAAACGTAATATTGCGGTGACAGGTACCCCTCATGGGAATACAGGCGTGAGAATATGTATGTATGTATGTATGTAGTTAGCCTATATACATCAAGCCTGTATTCCCAAATGGGTTAGGCCTAGCACAAGAAACGCAACATAGACAAAACCGAGATTATTACACCATTCGCATCCACTTGTAGCTATTTTTTTGCCACGGAAATTAGCCGCAAGGTGTCGGGTTTAAAATAACACCTCTCTTTTTCTTCATATAATTCTTGGCCCCCGTGTGGTGCCGGGTTAGAATAGCACCTCCCCCTTTCTTCCCGTGGGTGTCGTAAGAGTCGACTTTGGGAAAGGGTTAGTGTATTGTGGGCGATGGGCTAGCAACCTGTCACTGCGATATCACGTTTAACCATCTGGTTACCCTGAAATAGCTAAAGGTGGCACTGGATTTTTGAATTCATGTGCTCTGCCT
Source organism: Adoxophyes honmai (assembly GCA_005406045.1). Lineage (NCBI taxonomy): Eukaryota > Metazoa > Arthropoda > Insecta > Lepidoptera > Tortricidae > Adoxophyes > Adoxophyes honmai. Next base: position 57,633 of record BHDV01032709.1, on the reverse strand, counting down.
ACCCCTTTTGGGAATACAGGCGTGAGAATATGTATGTATGTATGTATGTATGTATGTATGTATAATTCTTTGTTTCATCATTCTACATTTCACCATTTCTTCCATGGATGCCATAAGAGGTGACTAAGGACGTAAGTATACCGTACTTTAGGCGACAGGCTAGCAACCTGTTACTATTTTACCTGCCAACTTAAAACTTAAAAAAAAAAATTGCTAGAAGTGGCCACGAAAGTGAAATAGGTAGTCATTTTGGCTACGGAGTGTTTCGTGGGCCCGGCCTACTTCCTTTTCGCCACGGAAATTCGCATGTGTCGGATTTAAAATAACACCTAAGAATGAAAAAAATGGATTCCTATTATTCTATGTTTCTGTGTATCTATCAGTCAGACCCAGCAAGGTACGAAGTGTCACATCTGCGCACGCGCTGCCCCACAATCGCGACCGGTCGGTACTTTCTTTCGGTCTTACTTCCGCCCGCGGGCCTCCACGCACAAGGACTTCGAGCTACTTCCTGCAGCATAAATACCTCTCGCTTTAACCGTTGGGGAATGAAGGGGACGCAAGAGGAAGATTCGGGAAATTGTTGTTAATGGCACTGTCATGTGCAATCTCGTTAATAATAAAATTTCCGAAAAACACTTCAAATAATCCAAGATTTTTCCAATTAAAACTTGCCGGAGACTAAGTTTTCTTTTATTCGTTAGAAAACCTTGATTTTTTTTGTCACTCCTGTAAATTGTTGTTTCTAGTGGGAGGTTTTCACATGACGTTGATGCTTCGTTGTTACTAGTAAAAGTACATAAATATATCATACACATCATACACGCATCTGTATTCCCAAATAGGATAGACAGAGCACACAAAACGTTACATACACAACCACGACTATTTTACGTTTCATAGCTACATTAAGAGGACAGGAGTCGCACCACTTCTCCATACAAACGTAGTCCCGTGTGAACAGATAGATACAAATTAAAAAAAAAAAAATTTTGCTCTAATGTCATTATTCACGGAGAAAACAGGGGACTATACGTTTGTATGGAGAAGTGGCGCGACTCCTATCCTCTTAAGCATATCTTTAAGAGTTAAGTTAGATTATAGTCACCTAAAACATACCTCAACCTATTTCTTTGGTCACCTCAACCTGGACTTTGGTTCCACTGGCGAAACGGAGAGGTGTTATACTTAAATCCGACACCACATGGTTAAACTATGGTACGAAAGTTACGTTAAAATGACCGACAAAGAAGTAAAGTTGTCAAACAAAATTGTTACAATTTACGTCAAAAACCCCTGACGCGTAAAGAGAATGTATAATTTTGACATGACCCCGTATCTGTGTGTTGTAAGTTCATACACGAATGGACTGATTAAGATACGATTTTTTACGTGAAAGTGAATTTTTTATGGTGTTTTATAGGTTAGAACAAAATCCAAACTGTACTTCGAAAGAAATGGTTTTAACCCTTAAAGCAGCAGCATTAAGAACAAAACTAGCTTTCAAGCCTCATTGTCGCGTTGTCATCCTACAAAAAATAATTGTAAAAAAAATAGAAAAAGATAGTCACGTGGTATGTATTTATGGCATACCATACAAAGTGAAATTAAGGGTTAAGTTGATTAGGTATTACTCGTCAAGCTTAGAGTAATGTATAAGTCACAGTGGATTGTAATGTGATGTACATATGTATGTTATGGATACGTAAATAGCCAGGTAACCATCCATAACCAAGCTTGCGAGGAAGTGCGACAAAATAATCGATAACTATGTCATATTGCGAATACATTGACCCTATGACGACAAGTGCGGACTGTTTGTGTAGTGTGTGTGTGTGTGCTGCAGTGGAAGCTAGTAAATTGGATTTTGATGAATGTCCAGGCGTTTTTTTTCATACATACATACATACATCATACCTGTAATCCCAGATGGGATAGGCAGAGAGCACACGAAACGCTACATAGACAAAATCATGACTAATTCACGTTCCTTTGCCACTCCTAGCATTTTTTTTTTGTTTTGAGTTGGCAGGTATAATAGTAATAGGCTGCTAGCCTATCGCCTAAAATATACCTTAATCTATTTCCTTAGTCGCCTGTTACGACATATACGGAAGAAATGGAGAGGTGTTATTCTTAACTCGACACCACACGGTATTAGGTAATTTGTAGGTAGATACGTTTGGTTTTTTATTTCAATATAATTTAAAGAATGAAACGTCAAAATGTTATTGCATACAATTGCATTACAATTGCATTAAGGTACACTGGTTCTTAGATGTTTCGGGTGAACGAGTGAAAGTATAAATGAAACTTTCAAAATTAATAACCGAAGAGGTTATTGACTGCTCGAGTAACCTGTTCTGATTGTAGATTTGATCAATAGATTACAAAGTCCAATAAATATAAGTAAAGTTACTGGTAACATTAACCCTCTTCAGATTTCAAAAGGTGTGAATCAATAGTCAGTAGTAGTTTCGATTCATAAACCATTTACTTAATAGTTGCGGCAAGATAGAACTGAATTGATTAGATTGATGTAAGAACTATCCCCAATAGAATTGATTTCTGATTAATACTACGTTCATATTATACATACAATACGCCTGTATTCCCAAAGGGGATAGGTAGAGCACACAAAACGTTACAACACGTTACATAAGTATACAAAATCATAACAATTCCACTAGAGCCACTTATGTCATAATTTTAAGTTCAAGATTAAATAAAAGAAAATATAACGGTGATAGGTTGCCTTAAAAACTTACCTTAAAATATCTTAACCTATTTTCTTAGTCACCTTTACGGACGAAATGGAGCGGTATTATTCTGAACTTATTTCAGAAATATCTCCATAATGGTTACTGATATAGTATCAAATAGAATTAATGTTAGTTAACGCATTACAACTGATATATGTACGTATAATTCATTTAACTGGAACAATGCATATTTAATTACGATAAACGCGTTGCTTTTCTAATTCACGCGTTACAAAAAAGTAAAACATTCTAATTAATACGTCGTTTTTTCTAACTTGCGTGCCTTATTAGTTTTATTTTCCAACAACTTAAATACTTTAGAGTTATGAGTGTCCGATGAATTATTTTTATTTCAATGATCAATGTACCTATTTCAGGATTTGATATCAAATTCACTGAAAAATAAGAGGAAAAAAAGTAACGCGTTAATTTGAATTTTAACGTAAGTTTGGAGAATTACTATTTTACAGTTTTTCTCTACAATAACTATTTTAAACATAAAACTGCCATGACACTCACTCATAGAGAAATAAAACGAATACACTTACGCATTTGAATTGAGATTAGCTCAACATGTATCTGCCCAATTCGTGTCTCATCATCGAAGGCATTGCCGGACGGCGTCTGCGGATAGAGCACTGCGTATACATAGTGTTTTATGTTCAACTATATTACATATGACTTATTACTTATTAGTCAAAATGCAAACGCCCCGATTCCCGCCTTGTTACCGCCACTCGCGCGCGTGTTAGAGGTTCAGTTTGAGCGAGAGAAAGTCCTCGAGGCCCATTCACAGCCCGCATACAAATATTTGTGGACGCCTACAACACCAAAACCGGCCTAAAGCCTTTCTCGGTTGCGATATCGCAGGATGAGCGGCTTACCAAGAGAAGCTCGATACACCAGACTTTTGTTAGCGTATCCGGCTTTGGTCAGCTGTGATTTCTTTTTTTTATAGTGACAAGCTTGCAATTATCAAATAGACGTAATATTTACATACATTACGCCTGTATTCCCAACAATCGCTGCTTATCATGAATAGCGTCATAATCTAGAATAATAACTTGTTGAACTTTAAATTCCAAAAGTTGACCATTATTTAAGATCTAATATACATCTTTTTCTCAATTTGATAAAACCATGACCATTTATTTCATGCTTTGCCACTTTAGTCTTAAGATACTCGTAATGTGCGAATGAAAAGTATCAATGAAAGTAATCCATGTTGTGCTTAAGGATTATATTATTACGATTAAATCACAGTATGTGATGAACAAAGAAAATAGTTGAAAAATGGCATTTGAACCCACGGCTATAAATAGCACGGTACGAATCACCAAGGATATGGGATCAAGCAAGTCACAGCTCTTAATTATTTTTTTCGTCTGTTGTCATTTTAAGTTGAATAACTACAAATATAAATAAGTAGTACCTAGGTAAATAACACGAAAGTAACATAAAGCTATTGTAAACGTATCTGTCGTAAAACTAAAATGTATTTTACAGTGAATATAGGTACAGTGCTTTACCATTTCATACAAATCTGATCTAAAAGACCAAATAGATAAGAACGTAACAGAAGTGAAAATCAGCCAGAAAAATCGACAATCTTTTGACGCAACAATGTATTTTTTTAATTTACCAAGCTCCATAAAGAAAGCCGTGAATACTTCCTGGATTTAACGTACTTACTTAATGGTCGAATAATAATTTATGTGAGTCCTAGTGAACAATGTGAACATTTTCAATTATATTTTTTGTTGATTGTAAGTAAACCGCGGACAAAGACTAATAAAATGCACTGTTCGCCATTGCACCGAGAAACACAACGTGTAGAACAAAAATGTAACTCCTAAAAAACATTTCTGCTCTAAGCCGTTATTCTAAATTGCACTTTGTTTGTGAGTATTACAGTTGAATTATAAAAAGTGGCTTAGAAAACTTACGCTCTTTTGTTAAGCTGAATTCGTAAATTGAGCTCACGTTAATTTGTCTGTTCATTCCCATGAAAAGCTCATTACTACAGCTCTAAACTATATTTTACGTCGGCGTGTGTGGCTTCCTAATATTATAGGCCGAAACCATGTGAAACATCCGTGACGCTTTAGAAATAAGTAAGTAAAAAGTATTTTGTGTAAAAAAAAGATCGGCCGCAAATAAAGAGTACTTACTAAGTACGAAGGCTATATACTTATCCCGAAAGGGCTTGCTATTCAACCTTTGAGCAGTAGAGTGAAACAGTAATACAGAGCATATGAAACGTAACATAGTCAAAACCATGACTATCTCACTCCTATTTGCCGTCAAATAATGATCAACCGGTCCGGTTATGATCCAAAATCGAATGTTAAAGTATTTAAGGGAATATTGGGTTCTCAGTGACACCTCTCCATTTCTGCTGGGGATATTGTAAGAAACAGTTTGACATTTATGTAGATGACGATGAACCATCAACTCATTACCATTATGCACCTCTTTAATTTTAAACCTAAAATAATTAAAAGTAGACTGCTCTGCTTTCCCCGTTTAGGAATATAAGCGTGATGTAATATTGTAGAGGTACCTATATTGATGGTAACAATATAAGGGATAACGATTCTGATGATGAAAGCTATGTCCTTATCTGATTTTGTACTATGACTTACCACTTTTTGTGCATACGTCAAACTGTCAGAGGTTAACGACTAATAAACACTTAATTAATAAATAAATAATTTAATTTAAAGTAAGTAAACACTTAATTTATTGTACAAAATAAAAAAATACAAAACACAAAAAACAACAAACTAACATATACAAATGAAATGGCGAAGTACAAAGGCGGACGTATTCCTTATGGGATCTCTTTCAGCCAACGATTTAATCAATGCATTTTGATTATCTACGTGAACCAACAACTATAATTAATTAAGTAAATTAATTTCTAATTTCTTTAATGTTCTTTCGTGATTCTCTCATATTTATGGACTAGTTACATTATTATCCTCCATTGATGGAACTGGATGAAACATGTTATATTTAACGTAGAGAGTTTTCTTAATGCAGCTATGGAGCTATGACATCCACGGAAGAAGCTGAGAGATGTTATTCTATAGATCCTGACGCCATACGTCATCCTTTTTTAAGTTAAAGAGGGGAAAAGCTATAAGAGCAGGAATATACGAGTAAGTAAGTAGGATACAAATCACGTAATATAAAATATTAAAATCGAAGTACCCTGTAAGAGTTGTTTGAAAGTTCTTACATTGTCAGTCATATATTATTTTTGGAGCTATACTTAAAGTGAATGAAGTGAATAAAAATGAAAGCAAATTAAAAGCCACAATAAAAAACCGGAATAATAACACTTGAGCTGTTTATGTGTACCGGGCGATTTAACAACTTACGTTGTGGACTAACTTGTCTAAAATTTTCATCTTTTGAAGTAGTATGTAAGTGAATGGATGGAAGAGGTAGTATAATAGTGACAGGTTGCTAGCCTGTCGCTAAAAGTATACCTTAACATATTTCCATAGTCGCCTCATACTACATTCACGGAAGAAATGGAGAGGTGTATTCTATTCCAACACCACACGGAACCAACATGTGATTTTATGGAAGCGTAGTAATTATTATTTTGGTCTTTTCTTGTGTTTTACTGCGAAAAATCCAGTGAATTTATTATTCATCTCTACCCAAATACTCCTAACTTAAGTCAAACTTATGTCGAGGTACTAAAGATCGAATTTAGACTTAGGTAGGTACCCACTTCCTTATGGCAATGGCGTAAAATACCTCATTTGAAGCAATGACCGTATGGTGTCGGGCTTTAAATAACACCTTTCCATTTCTTCCATGGTTGTCTTAAGAGGCGACTAAGGAAATAGGTTAAACATTTTAGGCGACAGGCTAGCAACCTTTCATTATTGTACCTCGTCACTTAAACCTAGAAAAAATGGTGTTATGGTTTTATTAGATAGAGTTTCGTATGCTCTGTGTACCCTATTCGGGAATACAGACGTGTTGAATGCATGTATGAAGAAGCAATTTCTTGAAAAACACAAGTTTCGTATGAATACGTAAATCGATATAAAATATATAGGTAATTTCAATCTCGACCGCACGCAATAATCGCAGACTACGTGTCGTTGACGACTCTACAGGCTTCTGGTATTTATGCATTTAAAAAATGTAAAATTCACTATTATCGACACGTTACTAGCGACGAGAAGTCACATAGTGCTGCGTAAAAAGACGTAGTTACTAACGGTGTCGTCGAATGACCCGTCATCAGCTACTTACAAACATACATATTCTCACCCCCGTATTCCTAAGAGGGATAGGCAGAGCATATGAATTCAAAAATCCAGTGCCACGTTTAGCAATTTCAGGGTAACCAGATGGTTAAACGTGATATTGCAGTGACAGGTTGCTATCTACTTACCAGTGAGTAATATGAGCTTTACCTAAATTAGACACTAAAATTTCCAAAACAATGCGTATGTCCGAAATAAAAGCGGCCTAAGGTATGTACCAATGCTCGACGGCTTAACGCCCAGTAGGTGACACCCATCTGCCACATGTCTTACTACGACATAAGGTTGTAAGTGCCATGTATCGGGTCAGTGTCGAGCACAGGGACGTTTACCTTATGACCTACCTCGGGGCTCAAGCTAGCTTCTGACCAATCTTCGCGATCATGTCACAGGTTGAAGCAAAAAAGGAAAAGACAAAGTGACTTTCGCATTTATACATATAAGTAGAGAATGGGGAGTCAAATATTAGTAGGGATTCAATAGCCAAGTATACCTTATCTAATGCTTGTGGTACGTACAGCATGAAGTTCATTAATAAATTATAAATCATACAAGCATCATCGCTGTATTCCCAAATGGGGAATGTAGAGCACACAAAACGCTACAAAAACAAAATCTTGACTATTTCACGCTTCTTAGCTACTTTTAACGTTATTTTTAGGATCCAAGATAGTTATACTAACAATAAGTATAATGGAGACAGTTACTAAAGATCCTAAAAAAGATGCTAGCCTATTTCCTAAAAATATACCTAAACCTATTTTTCTTAGTTGCCTCTACTCGAAATACACGGTAGAAACGGAGAGATATTACTCTAAACTTTACCACATAGGGAAATGGTAAGGGAAATATATACATCGTATAATATTTAAGAAATACAATATCACGTTTAACCATCTGGTTACCCTGAAATTGCTAAACGTGGCACTGAATTTTCGAATTCATGTGCTCTGCCTACCCCTCTTGGGAATACAGGCGTGAGAATATGTATGTATGTATGTATAAAATTTTTGAAAATTAATGTAACCATGTCTGAGTTTCACGATAGGTTTCTACAACAAGTATAGAAATACAAGTCTTCCGTCAATATATACAATCTTGATGAGTTCAAAGACTCGAACGACTCTTTCACCTCAAGCGCTATTTCATTTTCTAATTTTCTGCGAATTTTAACAAATTTGAAGCTTTCTAAACAATCGACTCACGACGGCAGTTGCTACCGGTAGAAAGTTATCACACGGCAGTAGCCCGATCAAATGTGAACTAATTCACCAATAATGGATTTAATCGGACACATTACGTTGCAAGTTCTAGGTCAAAGAACAACACGTTTATTGTCACGATTATACACTCGTCGAGTCGAGTGAAGCTCAATTCACTCGAACACCATTGCATAATGTAAAAGCTGCTCGCACAAGATACATCGTATCATTATCAATCGTCTAAGCTTTACGTCACGTTATCAATTACACCTTAAGGCACATTAACATACATAACTTTGAGTGAAAGTACGGGGCTGGCCCGCTCATACTAATGTTCAAAATGTTTAAAGATTCCGACTTGGCCCTCGCACTTTTCTCCGTCGAGACTCGAGTCGGTAAACAAGCTGAATAAATTAATCGATTCAACCTAGCCTACGCCGCTTCGATCCATAGATCAGATATTACCGTCAAAAAGATTGCGGGCAGAGAAAGGCAAATTCCACAATTTTTTGGTTTACGATCAGTAAAACAAACCTTCAAACGATTTTTCAAGTTTAACATTAAATCGAGAGTTTAAGTGGTATAATTTGAGCGTGGTAGCGTCTCGAAACTGTTTGGCAAGGCGTGGCGCGTCTGCGCGCGCGCTGCTCTGTGCGCACCGGCTACCATCACTACTTTCCTTCCCTGCGTGTGTGACGTAACTCTATAAAAGAGTGTGCAGTGAAGACGCCGCCGCTATACCGTTTCCGTTCGCCAGGCCCGGACATAGCGTCCCGACCACCGGTACCCAAGGACGCGAGCGGAACCTCTTCCGCTGGAGCACCAGCTCTCAACCCAGGACTCAACAGTGACCCCTAGTTCAACAAAAGGTGAAGTGCCTCCAAGGATCAGTGCACGTGTGTGATAGTGTTGTGATATCGTGATGGCAACAGTGTCGTGTGGAGCGATGGAGTGCGAGGCACTGTCGCGATCGCGATAGAGCTGCTGGTATTAAAGGCCTCTGTTTGTTTCAGATACGAGATGAGGTCGTTGTTCTTGTTAGCGGCGGTGTGCTGCTTAGTGTTGTCGGCTACAGCCAGCCCCATCGCGCGACCTGAGGAGGCGGAGGAGAAGGAGATCGGGAGGCAAGCGGCGGCTGCAGCGGCGCCGGCTGCACCAGCCCCGGCTGCTGATGATGACGACGATGATGATGATGACGACGACGACGACGATGTAGACCTTGACGACGCGCTGACAGGTAAGCTTTTTTTAATCAAACAGATGGTTATAGCGGTCATTATTGGCGCTAAAAGTAAACTAAACACCGGTTCCCGTTTTGCTTGGACGTGTTATCGTGTTAATGTAACTAGTCGAGTGTACGGGTGACCATTTGATGAGTTGTACCGTTCAAGGAACTAACGGTAGTGCATTAAACGTTATGATATTTGCACCTTGGTCATCGGAATACTATGGCCTTTAAAGGAGTTTGAGATGGATTAGATTTTAGGATCGATTTGTTCCATCTTGAACACATGTACTTTACCTACTGCAGTGTTATTAAATTTAGGGAATGATGATTGCGGTAATTACAATCTCGTGGTTAAAGAGTCTTAGATGACACGGTTGTTCCGGAGTTTACTCTAACACTTAAAACTCATAGGAATCCATCAGGGACTAGATGAGTATATAGAAATAACGCAAAAAAAACACTGGAATTATTTATTTGACCAATAGGGTGTAAAACTCCAAAAAAGAAAGCGACAGCTTTTAAAACAGCAGCAACTTAACTTTCTACATCAGAAATCGAAATAATTTAGAGCGTTGTAATTAAAAGCCTAACAATGGCGCCCATTTATCAGAACGTCGAAAGTGTTACGTTTCTTCGATACGAATTCCTGAGAATCAGGACGCGGCCGCCGCGGAATGTGAGGCGGCCGGCGTGACAGTCGCGCTCAATACTTAATTAATTCAAACAGAAAGACTCAATCAGAGAAATTGATGCTCCTCTGCTTTCTAACGACGAAAGTCTCAGGACGTCACGCGCGAGCGCCGATTCTGATTAACTGTTTGTTTAACAGTTCATTTGCTTTAAGGTGATGTTAATTGCAATGAACACGTTACAGCCTAGTTCGTTTTGGCCTTGTTTGTGACGGTTTTTGTTTGCTTTAGGCGATGATGATGACGACGATGACGACGACGATGCCGATGACGACGATGAGGCCGATGACGACGATGATGATGATTACCTGGAGCGATTCTTCGATGACATCTTAGGAGGTGAGTTGGAACGCGATTAATTTATTTCAAGTAAATTAGAGATGTGGGAGGATAATTTCAAATTATTTTAGGGTTACCACAACGGTTAAATAAGCTTATATGGCGTGTCTATCAGCCACAGCTGACTATCCCAAGAATCAATTCTATGAACATTTTTTTTGTTTACACTTAGTAATTAATATGTTGGATAATATTGCAATTAATGTAAAAATAATAGTAATATTATTACGCGATGGCTCGGAATCTACAGTGAGTAAGTTTTGACTTTATTTTATATTCTGCAGACGACGAGGATGACGACGACGATGAGCCATCCCCGGTGCAGTCTGTCGTTGCTGCCGCCGACACTGTGGCCGCTGCGCCCGCCGCTCCCGCCGCAGCCTCTGAAGAAGTCGCCGCCGCCGCCGCCGAAGAAGCCGGTGAAGCCGGAGAAGCCGAAGCCGCCGCCGACGCAGAAGAACCCGAAGCCGGACAGAAAGAGCCCGAAGTCGAAGCCGCCGCACCTGTCGAAGAAACCGCTGCCTCCGACGACGCTGATGATGATGATGACGATGACGAGGACGACATCGCCGACGCACTCGACCCCGAAGAGGACGACGACGATGCCGATGACGACGACGACGACGACGATGATGACGACGATGACCTCTCCGACGCGCTCGGCAGGAAAGTCGCTGGCAAACAAGCACGTGAGTCCAAAAAGCTGAAGGCTAGTCTCGTCAAACACACGAAAAAGTCAGGCAAAAAAGCCAACTACTTGGGTAAAGTAAAGAAAACCAAAGCGACATCGGCAGCGGCGGCGACGGCCGAGCACAAAAAGTTCAGATAGTGGGCCCGCCGCCGCTGCCCGGGCGCCCGCTCCACCTGAGACCTCCGCGGTCCCCTCCTTTAGCTTAGCTATTTATTGACTATTTATTTATTCTATTTAATTTATTATTATTTATTAAGTGAGTGTGTTTGATGTGTGAAAGTGTAAGTATGGAACCGAGAGAGTTAAATTAATGTCTAGATCATGTCACACTGGTCTCGTGGCAATTTATTGGAAATAAATCTGTTGTTCTAATTTGTTGTGTGCAATTTTTTATCGAACCTTCAGAATGATTTGTGCGTTCTTGATTTTAATGCAGATGATTGATTGATAACCAAAAATCGGTCAGAAATCTAGTAAAACTTTTTTGTCAGCTGATAGAGTGACATTATCTAGTAAGATTAATTTAATTTTGTTTGTAAACAATGTATACTAGTCAACGTAAAATAGATAGTTACGCTAACCTATTATAAAATATTACGTATGATCATAGATGTATGTAATGGTTCTCTTATGCATATATCTATTTGCTCCCGTATTACATCTAAAGTAGCTAATGATATACATATTCTATGTAGATATTAAACTGTAGATTATGATTAACTAGCCTTTTGACCGATTTATCTATATAATCTAACGCACAGATCTAAATATATCCCGTTCCCAAATTCCTGCCAAAATGAGGTTACTTTGAATTAAGTGGTTAGAAAGAAGTCGGTTCGGATGGGTCTAGAAATCCCGCGCCCAAGATGGAAGCGGCGCGGGCGCGGCCGCCAGGGGGAACTAGTTTACCCGATGTGTGTTAAGGGGTCGGGTGCCGGGCGGCGGTCTCGACTTTCCCAATGCGGCCCGTTCATCGAACCCACCCGATTTCTTCTACAACCTTGACACTTTCTTTGACCTTGCTCTGCGCTCAGGAGCGACCTTGACGAATCTCAAAGCATTTCAACAACCGATAGAAAGTAAATCGCACTAGATGTTTACTCTCACTGAATGACGCGTGCTCCGCGAAATTTGCGTGTCCGGCTCAGTGAAAACGAGATAATGAGATGCGAGAAGAGAAATTTTAAATGTTTGTCGTCGTGAAATGCTGGGAGAGTCGCGGGGAGTCATATTCGACCCGAATGGAACTCGTTTGTTACCGGTAGTGGCAACCTACATACTTGCACCTGTTTGATGGCCGACCGAGCCACTCGGAGATTGAGTGAAAATTAGCTGTATAAACAACTAAGGCGTAGTCAATCTCCAGTGAAATGTTGCATAATGCAGTGTCATTATCGCCTCAACCTATACCAAGAGCGTTGATTACCAGGCCTTTGCTTCTGAAGGGTGAGAAGCTGCAACATGAGTTGTCAAGTGCCGGTGTAACTATGCTGTGTTGGTCAGATTTCTTCCACGCCCGGCACGCAGTTTCTTTTACGTGTGGAAAATAGAAAATTCACCGTTGACTGCGTGCATTAATTGTAACTGGCCATTAGAATTCAGGCGTAGCTCCGGCAACGATACAGTTAGATGCTCGCGTGTGTGCACTACGTGATCAGAATTAGGTGTATTCAATGAATTATGCAGGCCAATAATTACACTGTACCTACATTATAAGCTCGCGTGATGCAATGAAAAAGTGACGAGTTTATATTTATACAAATGACAGGAATGTCACGTCCGTTGAAAGAGAAATTTGTTTGGCAAAGTTTCCCTTCATTTTTGTGGCTGTGGTTCAGACGCTCGTTCGCAAACCACACATTGGGTACCACTTTTGAATAATGGATTTTTAAACGAGTGTGGTGGATCGTTCATAACTAACCCATTAACGGGGCATTCATAACGATACGATTTACATAAACGTTACGTTGAGCTCAAATTTGTTGATCCGCATAAATGGTTAAGTGACTGAGAAACGCTAGTAGTAGTATGGGAAATCATTTTGCTTATGAATTAAATACTTAACGACTACCAGAAACATAGATCCATACATATAATTACGTACATAAATTACTAGGTACTAATAGTAATCAGTAGGTTTAGCCGTATCAAGTTGATAAATCATACATACATACATATTCTCACGCCTGTAGGGGTAGGCAGAGCACATGAATTCATAAATCCATGTTGATAAATCAATTATGCAGCAAGACATACTGAATAAAAAAACTCGGTAGCTTCTTATAACATTTACACCGTTGCTTCCGGCATGCAGACTTTCTTTGCTACAAGTTGACGGTTGATGGCAAACCATTTAGGTAGCTTATAATACGTGTTTTTTTTTCTATGAATAATTAAGTAGCGTAACACTATCGAACCGCGATGATTCTCTTCTTCATATCTTTTGTCAAATACAACCACAATGTGCCAAACCAATAGTGTTAGAAAATATACACACAACAAAGAGAAAAATGTGCTTGATGGTTATTCATCGTGTAACATTTATTTTAGAAATAAAAACCTCAGCATTTATGAGAGCATAATCAGTACCTACTTCTTTGTGCGGCTTGTGTGTAGAAAAATTACTGCTTTTTTGTGCTCCTTTACGGAAAAGAAAATATCTGATAGGATTAGAAACATAAAACAATGTGTCAGATTTAACTCTAAAGGATTTTCCTTCAACTCAAGCCTTTGGTGGTATACATAGTTGATGTAGGAAGAATAAAAGGTAGTTAGGTAGGTACATTAATTAACAATGTATTTATCTAAAGAAGAATATATTTTCGTGTAATAGGATTTTGGTTTATTCTGACAAGAAGGACATATATTTGTGGTGACTTTCATTGCGGACATAAAAAATTAAGTAGGTATTTCGCTTAACGATTTAATTAGCTCCGCTTACCAGCATTTCACCTAAGTTTAACTTGAGCACTTAAACTTTTAATATTATCAGTGTTCAGGTGAAGTAATTGTCTATTTCAAAAAAGCGAAAATATCCGAAGTATTCGGAATGGGTAGCAATTGAAACCAATCAACGATGTAGTTAATCCAAGTTATTGTTAACCAAGTGGTATAGCTTTCGAAATCTAACTTAGCAAGATTTTAATTGGTGAGGGTAAGTTCACTACTCCGAAACTCTGCCAATTTAAATGCCGAGGCCCATAGTCTTTGTGGTATTGGATTAGAATAACAGCTTTTCAGCATTCCTTCCGTGGATGTCGTAAAATGCGACTAAGTACATAAATAGGTTTAGATATGCTTTAGGCGACAATCTAGCAACCCGTCACTATTAGGTATCCGTTTTTAAATTCGAGAAGATACAAGTGGCCGTGAAACCTTATTTACTTTGTCATAGTTTTTTTTTGTAAACAACGATACGTATGCTCTGCCTGCTCCTTTTGGGAACATGGCCTTGATATGCATGTTGAATACAAAATGTTTCATGCCGGCAGTATTTTTGAGGAAATAGATAAATACATACATCACGCCTGTATTCCCAAATAGGGCAGATAGAGCACACGAAATGGTTTTTAGTTGGCTTTTATAATAGTGACAGGTTTCAAGCCTGTCGCCTAAATAATATACCTTAACCTACTTCCTTAAGGAAATAAACTCCATTAAGTTCTTCAGATAGCTTTCTATTCCAGCAGCGGTTTACTTACAAGTGCTGTCGCTCAACAGGTTCAGTAGAGCCAGAACCGGAGAAAAAGCCGTCGACCGTACCTGCTGTCTACATAGTCAAGTACAACCGCTTCATCGACAATATCTTAGAGAAGATGAACGATATATTGCGCCGCTCTTACGACCCTGTCAGCGTTAAGTTGCAGCCAATCGACGCCACCAAGAAATCCACGAAGCCGAAAAAGAACAAGACGAAATCGAAGAAAAGGTAAGAATGACGTTATCATTTAAAAAATGAATAATTTAATGAACGTGCGTGAAGATTTCGTTAACATTCATTACGCTGCTTAAAATTCGATTCGGCGAGACGTCGATAAAATCGAACCACTTTCACTTTTCTGAGTGCCGATTAACATTTCATATTATTTCTAGGAAAACGGCGAATAAGAAAAAGACGGCTGCCCGAGCTGGCAACGCTGAGAAGACGAGCGACAAAATAGCTTCAAACGACACCGACAAAATTAACAAGATTGAAGAACCAACCAACGATAAACCTGTAGAACTAGTACAAAATGCCGCGGAAGGCAGAGCTTTGAAAACAGAGAGCGGGAAGGCAAAACCTACCCCTAAACCAAAACCTCCGACGAAAACTACCAAACCTAAAACGAAGCCTACATCAAAGCCTAGTGCTACTAAGAAACCAGTGCCAACTAAGAATAAGACCAAGACTACTGTAGCGAAAAGCAAACCTAGGGCCAAAGGAACCTTGTATGGTCTCTCTTCCTTGAGGAGGACAGGAGATGTTGCCGTGAGCATCATGTCTGATCATACTACGGTGAAGAGCAATTTCGCCGTCGGACCGCTGATCTTGCGAGTTGAGAAGGAGGTTTGTATTTGAGTGACTTACACATTATTAAAATGTAAAACTATTCTGGAGTTAGTGTAGCGACAAAATCGGTCAGTAAACATGCGTCAAGTGCCTATAGTAGTATGTATTTGCTATACATGTCATAAAATAGAGTGAGTAGGGATAATGAAGGACTGAATGTGGTATATCTTACTAAGTAGGTACTTTTTTTATCTTAAAGTTATGAAACGGAACTCCGTGTTGTTAGGTAACAGTAAGTTGTATCTCTACTTTTTTTTACAGTATGCTTAATACATCTTTCTGTATGTCAAATCAGTGCAAAACCAGCGTGCGCCCAGCCAAACTTTAGTTTTAATTCTACGGGTACCTCTACAATGTAGAGAGAGTAGAGTCTACATAATGGCTAATTTCACTATACATTTTCGAGTACAAGCACATGGAGTGAAATACTAAGATAGAAGAATGATTGTTACCTATAGTTACGTATAACTTGTTCTCTTTCTAGGTTGGCCGTGGAGCAAAGAAGGAGTTGAAATCAGCGACAGCCACCACTGCGGAAATGACAGGAAAAATTAGTTTAAGAGTCAACAACCAGGGAGTGGCCACATTGCACTCTATCAAAGTGCTCCAGCCCAAACAGGTAAAGAAATGAGCAGTTGGCTTAGCACACGACTACCTGTCATTTTCTGACATCTCTAGTTAGACAGTGACAGGTATAGTCTATTTCGCACGCATCTCTACTTGCGCCTTGTTGTGCTAAACCGGCTGGCATACAATAGTGATTGATGTTTGTAATTTGGTACATAAAAAAGGTCACGAAAGACAAAAATTGCATCTGATTTGTGTCTAGTTCAATCTAGTCTGTGTGGTATCGGATTAGAATAACATCTCTCCATTTCTTTCCTAAGTTTCTTACAAAGCGATTAAAGTCATACATAGGCTTAGGTATGGTTTAGATGGCAGGCTGTTACTATTTATTACAATCAATTTGTCATCACTGTCATCAGTTTTGAAACCTGAAATTGCTACCGTCAAATAAAATAGATCAGCCGGTTTAGCACGACAGGCCGCGAGTATTTATGCGCGAGAAAGACTAAAGAAAGAGTTAGATTCTGCGCGAAAAATCTCGCGCGGGTTGGTGTGTTAAGCTTACAGCTTACAGATAATGCAAGTTCGATTTAATTATTGGAGACGTTTGTTTGATTATTTATTCCAAGACTTAAGGCAAGTGCATTGGACCTTACTATTGTCATATTAATTTACAGGTTCGCGTAGATAGCAACCACGAGCGTACAAGGGAACTGGTTTGGCGCAGAAGCGCAAGAATAGCCCACGTTGTCTCCGAAAAATTGTTGGACGTGTCCAAACCAATGTTTTTCCACCAAAGCGTCACTAAGGAGTAAAGACTTTGCTCTTCTTAGGGTGCGGCGGTAGAAATGGTTCGATAGGGTGTCAGATTTGCATTTATAGATATTAAATCCATACTATTTATTAAGAAATAAGACTGTCAATGGTTAAGATTTACTGATACTCATTAGGTTTTGAATAGTCAGATGATGCATTTATTAATTTGTAATGTTACGGTGCTAAGTTATTGTGTTGGATTAAATGAGATTAATATATTTTATACAATAAAAGAAAATTAAAATTTTGGTTTTGTTTTTTTTCTTCGCTGAAAAACTAAATATCTTTATCAACGTTCCTGTGTACGGCAGATTAGTGGTTTGTCTGCCAGATATCTATTTGATAATATCGCCTACTCTACAGTATCATTTAATTTGACAAGGTTTTAATTAGTACGAGTAAGTTCACGCATTGCTTTACCCCACTAAGGTAACGACACCAGTTATGGACGGTTTAAGTTGACAAGCACCAGTGATGGTCACTTCATTCATAATTTAAAGTCCTTAGAGTTGTGAATTGATTGTTGTAAAACAAATGACTATTCCTTAGTAGGGAGTAAATAAGAGTCATTGTCCATTACTGGTTCTTTGTCCATTACCGGTGACCTTAGCTTACTTCAAAGCTTGCCAAGTTAGATGCTAGTGACTGTACCTACCTTATCTTGTAATCACAGTGTAAGTACTGATTTATAAAGTTCAAGATTTTTTTGTATATTTGTCTAATTTAGTCGGAAGCGTACAGACAGTAGTAAGGACTATAGGTACACATCAAGCAAAAAAAAATAATTTCAACTGTGCATGTTTATTCGTGTATTTTCACACTGTATACAACTTGTACAACCACATAAAAATTCTTAAAAATAATTGGAACAACACAAACACTTACTTAATAAAAAGTGAAATAAATAAATAAGCCTCCGAATTAAACGACATTAAGTAGATCATAGTTTCTTTAAGTCAAATATTTCAAAGTCTTCATTTGTTGCGATATGTTTTGTGCTCATTGTAAGTACATTGTAAGTAGTATTTATTCGAAAATCTTGGTTAAATGTAAATCATAACGTTTCCCAGTTTCTAAACAGGTTGAAAGTAAGTATTGAGCAACATTGTCTTGTACATGTTTTGTGACATAGTTCTCGTTGGTTCACAGAACAAGCTTTCAACAATAAAAGACGTCAAAGCACCAAGTGTTCAAGTTTTAATTCAATGATTCCAAGCGTCGTATGTGAAATTAGAAGAAATTAGAATAACCATAGAAGAACTTAGACTAAATAAAGACAATAAAAGTATGATAAAAGCTTTGTTCGATTTCAATTACGAGCTTGAATCGGAGAAACATCAATTTAATTTTGTCAAACATCGCCTGCCACTGTCATTTTCTTTTGGCACTCATAAGTGAAAATAATGGTTCGAAGTTTCAATATTTGTGTATGACAGAACAATTACGTAGATACATTAATAAAAGTCAGTTACAGTTAGGGGAGAGAATTGTCATTTCGTCGTATACTTAAATAATACTACATTCAATACGGATCACTCTTAACAATCTAACATTTTATTCACTGGCTTCATGTCTATAGTTACTGACACATAAATGGTGACATGATTACTTCTTGTCTATTTGTAATAAAGTACAAAATTTCAGTAAACATTTTAAGTACTACGTTGCTTTAAATCTTGACCACAATTCTCATTGTATTTTTTAATTTTATAACAGCACTGTTCACCAAGAGTGCCAGTGTCTGCTTGAAACTTACCCTAGAAGCTCTACCCACTATACTATATTATACCATGACCGTAGCACAGAAAACTATGCCCAATGGAACGTTCATAGAACTGCCTTGGTATGATACAGTATAGTGGACAAAGCCCTTTAAAATAACCAAAATGGTCATGCCAATACCAATACGAACGCGCCAGTAACACAGATTGTCAATTGTCACTCGTCAATCGCGGTCACGTGTCATTCACCTCACTTGACACTTTTGACGAACCAACCTCTATCCTCAGCAACGGAGTGCTATTCCTTGGTTCAGCTACAACTTCTGTGACTTCTTCGTCGTACTGTTGCAACGAGTTATAAGACGGTGGCGGTGTGAGGTTTTCTTTTTTATTGGAGTTTAACATTGGCATTGCTATCTGGCCAGTCAGTTCTGAAACAAAAAAAGCATTTGAGCTCATCTTGCATTGACCTTGGGAGGTGCTGTGTAGTCCCCTAGCACCTGTAAAACCTGAAGAGGTTTCCGCTGCTTCTGTTCACTTTGCATCTCACTCGGCATTGCTGGCAATACCGTCAACACTGGAGCCTAGGCCTTATCATTCTACTGAGTAGTCCCCTAGCAACTGTATAGCGTTTTCAGCTCACCTTGAAGCGCGGCGTCTAACTCGGCACTACTGTTAATAACTCCAACACTGGAGCCTGGGCATTATCTAGGATTTACTGTGCAGTCCCCTGGCAACTGTACAGTCGCTGTGTCAGCTTACCTTGGGGGGCAGCATCTGACTCAGCATTTCTGGAAACTTCTCCAACACTGGAGTCTGGGCCTTAGCAGCTGTTCTATAGCCCTGAAGAAGGTGAATAGCCTCTGATTCTACTCACCCTGTAGCGCGGCGTCTAACTCGGCACTGGTAGGCACGACCTCAACACTGGAGCCAGCTCCACTGAACACGGCAGCGACAGTGCTCCGCGGGCTCAGCAGTACCAGTGGCTGTCCGCGCGCCGCGAGGGAGCTCGACAGCGCGCAAATGCCTTTAGCTGCGGTGAAGTCCGCGCCTGGAGAGTGGATGGACATTCATAATGTAGTATCGGCTTACAGCATTAAGGTATCAAACTTAAAAAAACTCAGTAACTTAAGTATCTTTGAACCGTTGTTACTGAAACTACCTACTATTGATATTACTTTTTACTTACTAGGTACTTGGTAAAAACAGTCGAGATGTCTTCAAGTTAAAATTCGCATCAGAATTAGTTTTCTCAAGAGTAATGCAAAGATAAATACGGAAGCGATACGAAGTTACCCCACTAGTTACATAAGTATTATTATCTTATTTTGCTAGCCCTTCTGGGCTTCAGAAGTACGATTGAATTCTTAGTCGTAATATTTTTTGCAAGTGCACAATACATCATGATCGAGTATTTAAAATGGATATTGTTTCATAACATGAGTTAAAGCGAGGTTCACAATAATAAGACATGAGTGAGTTTGAATAAGACTAGTATATCGTGGAAATAGGTGCGAGTGAATACAATGTTTGCTATAGGTAATGTTAATTAAAAACGGCCAAAGAGTAACAAGTGAAAAATCTGTTTCTACGGGTATTTTTTAACCTTCAGTAAGGCACGATATCTCACAAAACTCACCGAGCACGTATCTGCAGTCGATAACCACTGGCATACTGCAGCCGCCTTGCTTCTTGGCAGCTCTCTCCACGTACTGCCGAATGTATTCCACTCCGGGGAAGTATAAGCTGTTCCCCACGGTCACCAACACGTATCGGAGACCAGACGAATTCTGGAACAGGGTGGTAATTGATTTGAATTGATTGAATTTTTTTTTGTAATATTAATTCGTAGCCTTGTAACAGAGTTATTATAATATACTTTGCGTTTCAGAATAATTCGAAATTTACTACAAACAACAAAAATATCGTCCTATTACTGCAAATATCTCAATTTCAGATAGTCACTTTAATTTTGACCATCTTATTATCTGTTTCAATAGGAATAACTTAGTCAAACTTTAAATTAACTCAAACTAAAAACTTGATTTTGCAGATAGCAGTTATTTGCAGTAATAGGACGATATAGTCAGCAAAAAAGCATCATAGGACTGGGAAGGACATTCGTAAAAAGCAACTCACAGTAACAATTTCAGCCTCCATCTGGGGCCTCGCGCTGGGGTACAACAGGAGCAGCACGTTGATGACGACTCCGACCAGGATGCCAAGCTCTACACCAACCGCCAGGCAGACCGCGAACGTGGCGAACGCCGGCACTAAGTCCGCTCGTCGCGACCTCCACATGGGCTTCACTACCTGTGGAGACAATCACTCTGTCACTTATACTAAGAGATACTAACCGAAGTGTCACTTATCAAAATTTAAAGACTCAATTAGACTCGTAATAAATAATAAAGACTGGTTACGGCCTAGCTAGTTTATTACGCTTTAAAGCTTTCACAAAAACGCTTCGGACGACAGCTACGGGAGAAATACAATATAATAAACCGGCCAAGTGCGAGTCGGACTCGCGCACGTAGGGTTCCGTACCAAAAACTGCAAAAAATCAGAATTTTTGTATG
>BHDV01032709.1:0-35570 GCA_005406045.1 Adoxophyes honmai | reverse complement strand
GACAGACGGACGGACAGACGGACAGACAGCGAAGTCTCAGTAATAGGGTCCCGTTTTTACCCTTCGGGTACGGAACCCTAAAAATCATACATACATACATTTTCTCATGCCTGTTTTTCCAAGAGGGGCAGGCAGAGCACATGAATTCAAAAATCCTATGCCACGTTTAGCAATTTCAGGGTAACCAGATAGTTAAACGTGATATTGCAGTGACAAGTTGCTAGCCCATCGCCCACAATACACTAACCCTTTCCCAGAGTCGACTCTCACGACACCCACGGGAAGAAAGGGGGTGGTGCTATTCTGACCTTATTCTATTGGTTAATAATAACAATTCGCAAAACGCTATCAGTCTCATTTGACTTTAAATTCGTGAATATTTGACTATTTAAAAAAAAAACCAAAGGCACAAAATAAAGATGTAATCATAAAACCAATTGTCAGGCAGCAAAAACTGTAAAAAAAAAACTAAAGTAGGTAGTAAAAAGTAAATGACAAAAGTCCTTGAAATGAATGTAAAGGACACTATTAATTGCATAATAATGGGTACATTAGCACCAATATGTAAGAGAAAAATGATAACTGGAAAACATGTGCAAGTTATTTGTTCACATGGCGTTGATAATTGGCGTTATTCAGATTTGCATACTTTTGATTAAGCGACATATTTGCAGACATTGAAACAAAAGTAGCGATGCACTATTTATTTTACTTCTCAAATACGAGGGGTTAAAAGAGAACTTGTTAACTGGAAAATTTGTCGTATGCTACTAAAAAAAATAATCTTAAATACAATTAAGCACTGAAAAATGAATTAAAAGTATGAAACAAACGAAAAAAAAAATTTTTTTTTCAACATAATGCCTCGCTACTAATGCTACGCCATTATTGGTTTAATGTAAGAACCACATTACATTTTTTATCTGTATTGCTTAATTAACAATATTTAACTGAACACGTTCCGATAAGCAATTTCCTGCCAAAACAGGTTGAAAAGTGAATTTGAATAATGCAAATTTTGAAAAGGGGACTTACGTTCATTGAACTACATACTTCCATTCATTATATTTTATACCTATTTGATTTCAGAAGAAAATCTTTTACACATGCAGAGCTATTGAAAAACACATTTGGACATTTATTACATAACATGTAACTTTTAAAATAAAAAAAAATGTACGATAGTAAGCTGTATAGAAAGTCCACTTAGGAACAATAGTCATGTTTTGGCATAATCAACTGGTTCTTCTGTCTACCTTTATTGCTCGCACGAGAAATTGAAAGTTATTGAGTGACCCAAGCGTTCATATTTCGTAGGGCACTGCTGACTTACAACCACTTTTGCAGCTTAGGGGCACGAGTGGTAGCTCGTCGATAATAATATTACAGTAATAGCAAATACCATAATTTATTTGTTATTACCAGTGCGTCATCTTAGCACCGTTTACCACTGCGCTTGTTTTAAGAGGAAATATGCCGGTCGAAGGAATTGAAAAATAGGTATTTGCTAAATCTATTGCTGTCGCGCCGTGACCTACCCAGACGACTTCGAGTGCGATAAGAACAACTACAGCTCGGACCGAAAATACCTATGAAAATTATTCAAAAACAACGTTTCGTAGTCCCCTGATTTCTTCTCCAAAACTTAACCGATTAAATATGTTTTTTCATTAAATGTTAAAAAAATGTCATAACTGTGTTTCTATGTTCTTATATTTTGATATAATTGTGTTAAAATTGTTTTCTAGATGTTTGAACACAAGGGAAAAAACTTGCCAATTTTTCATGTTTTTGAAGGTTAATATCTCTTTTAATAATTCAATAAAGAAAAAAAGGAAAACATAGGAACATGCTAATATATCATTAGATTGTTGATTTAGAAAATCATTGTTCTACGGGTAATATCCAGGGAGGAATCAGGGGACTACGTTTCCATACAAAATATGACCGCTCCATTTCCTCTTAATATAGCAAAAAATTACACGCAATCTTGGCGTAGACCTTTCAGGAGGTCGCGCCAACAGAGCCTGTTGACTAGGTTAAAAATATGTAATTCTAATTAGTCCGTTAGTTAGATTATGGAAAAATAACACGTGTTTTTTGGTTTATCAAATAATTAAACATCGACAATAGTATAGATCAAACTTCCGAAGCGGGGGCTTGCGAAGTCACGCTTAGGTAAAAATTGTACCACGCAGTGACGTTAGTCAAAGCTTCAGAGCTTTCATTTCTTGTTTGTCAAATAAAATGAAAAAAAAAATGTGTTATAAACATATTTTTTGGTAACAACAGACTAAATATTTTTTTAGTTCTTTACCCTATTGTAAAATTTTGTGACGTAGGTAGACTTACCTCATATTCTATCATAAATATCACAGCACAAATCACAACTGCGGCGAGGGCCGCCTTAGGAATGTAGTAGAAGTACGGAGTGAGAAGGCTCAGGGCGAGCAGGACTAGGGTCCCTGGAAGAAATCAGATAAAATAAATTATATTGGTGTTTTGCGTAATTGAAAATATTCGTGTGTTGGTGTGTATTTGGTACAGTTACAAACATTTCTGCAAGAGCGGCGCAGCTAAAAGTATCTGACACATCCAACTGGCCCAATTAGTATCGTTTTAGAGTTATGTAGCTTTGTGTTGACTATTAGTGCTGACAGCTATACTGTGTGTATTGGGCATACCTACTGTATTTCGCATGGCCAATGGCCATATGACGAAAAGTTTGTATTTCAGTGTAGTAGTAGTTTCAGTACACTGAAGGTAAAACAAAGATGGCGCCAATATAAGTAAAATACAAAGGGTAAGAAATCTAGTTAGAGTTTTAGTAAAAACGTACATGTACCTAGTTAGAGAACAATGACAAACTATTCCTTTGCAATACATTTTTTTTAATACTTACGGCTAGTTCAACCAGATGGCGTGAATTGATCGAAAAAAATAACACGATGAGGCCGTCAAACGCGATATATACGCAATATAATAGATTAGCTATTGTTTTTACAGTTCCACGATCGTAGACGGTGATTTAAAACCTGTGAAGGCACAAATTATGTACATAATACTATTAAAAAAATATATTAATAAGTCACCTGTATAAACACTTCCAAACTGCGTAGCCACGCCGCTAGCATGGTTAACTGCACTCCGCGAGAAGGAACCAGTAATGGGAAAGGCTCCAACGAAAGACCCGAGAATGTTCGATAGGGACAGAGTCAATAACTCTTGAGTTGCGTCTACAGATTCTCCACTGGCTAGAAAAAAAAAATATATAGTAATATGTTTTTTTTTTGAAGAGGCTATTAAGTGTGTTGATAAAATAAATTACTACACAAGTAGCGTGTAATTCTAAATTTATTATAAACACTCGATAAGAACGTGATAGTGTTTTTTCAATGGTATTTCTGCTCACTGGTACTACGAGTATTATCAGTAATAAACACTGGAGCTTGGACAATTATACAAAGTCACCTATTTTTCATTCATACGAAGGGCATTTTTTTACCACTAAGTATACTTATTAATTATTTTTTGAACGTATGTCACACGGAAATCTGAAAAAAAAAATTCGTTTCTTGTGGCGCGTAAAAGTGCTGTTAAGAGCCTCGAATTTTGTATTTTGAAAAAAATCTGTGTACACGATCAAAAGTCCGATTGCAAGCTAGTAAATAAAAATGCCCACGAAAAAATGTCATAACAGTGAAAATTTCAGAAGAACTTATTGTGTGTTTTGAATAAAACGTCTTTATTTCTTCCATGGACGTCGTAAGAGGTGACTACAGAAGTAGATTGTAGTAGCTTTAAGCGACAGTCTTTCAACCTGTCACTATTATACCTCTTTTATACTTTTTTTTTACCTTAACACATAAAAATTATATTTTTTTAAGTGGTTAGGAAACGTTAAATATGCTTGAGTAATTGGGAAAACAGGCGTGATGTCGGGATAGATGGACTTTAATAATAAGGTGCAGTCGCTTACCGAAGGCCTTGGCAATGGCCACATTGCCCAGAACACCAATGATGGGCACTAGGATAATCGATGAGCCGAGTTCCGAACACATCTCGATGAAAGACACGTAGTTTCCGTTAGAGTATGTACCGAAGGGCGGCATGTTCCACGATGGGAGGCCTTCTCTGAAAACATACAAGACTTCGTTACAATAAGGATTAAAATATATAATTGGCTAGTTAGATAACCTCCCCAAGAATTATGATATCCTGGTAGTAAAATTTCTTCTCCAGAAGGCTTTTTTCCCACTGTCGTATTTTACTGAAGCATATATCTATTTACAGTAGCATTTTTTCCAACATGAATCAACACAGAAACCTAGGTAGGTTTAGTACCTACTTAATTGATACCAAAATACGCCTTGAAATATAACACACGGTTTTACCAACGATTGCTTCTAAGCACGTGTCCCCACAATTTTGTTTGTCAAACAAAAGAAAAAATACTAATATAATAGTTTAGTAGCCTCGCCTATGGTCACACTAGGTACGCACACTAGAACCAATTGATTTCTAATACCCCGTAGAACAATGTCACAAAACACATGATAAATATTTCCTTTGTCGAGCAATGCAATGCAACGTCACTATGATTTTATTATAAAAAGGATCCATGCTTATGAAACACAGACCATGGTTATATGAAATTTATACTACTACTGGGTACTATTCATACCCAGCTCAGCATTTTAGTGTAGTACTGATCAACATAGATATAATTCAAAGCCTACCTTAAAAATAAAGAGATTAATGTATGTAGATGAAACAAAAGAGATATCTCAGAATCGTAGCAAGTGGAATTAAGTGGTCTCTGCCTACCCCCGTGGTAAAGAGGCGTGACAGAATGTATCTAGATTTTCGCAAATCTCGACGGTCTTCTATTATACTTTCAATTATATAATTACGCGCTTGTTACCGGGCTATTGTCGTTTCCGTCTTGCTTCGATTTTTGCTTATAAAGCTGTTTGCGTCACTTGTTCTTTATTATTTGCGTGCATCGTACCTGTGGCAAGCTCTTTAATCTAGCAGACAAAATGTTCATGCTAATATTAGTCCGAGTACAAAAGCTAGAACGAATACGTTTTCACGCGAATTACCACAAATTTATTTGCAAATGTCAAGTCGAGTGCAGTTACGCAAATCCACTACGTAACAATGACCGTTTTTTTTTAATTAGTATCAACAATATAAACAGCTTGGACTATGCTTGCAAATAAATAAAGTATGAAGAGCCTATGGGTTTTGTTTCAATTAGAAGGAAAAGCTAAAATTTCAATTTCAGTTTTTGATCTTTGGTTAAACCAACGTCTAGCACGACAATGCCTGAGACGAGTCGCATGAGACTACTTGTCACTGTTCAATTAGAATGTCTTAAAATGACAGATAGTCTATCTCGGGCGCGTTGCCGTGGTAAGACGGGTAGATGGCGACCAAAACCGAAACGACACCGAAACTGGTTTTTTGGTTGAAACTTGGCTAGAACTTTGGCTAGGTTTTTGGCTGCATCTTGGCCAAAAACGACACCCAAAGTTGGGTCAGATAGGCCATTTATAAAATGTCACTGTCCATTTATTTCTTTTTTATTTTGAAATGGTTTTTCATTCTCATAACCATTGGGACTTTCATCACAAAAAGTCCCCAATTTTTTATATTTTTCAAATGCGATAAAAAAAGTTAACGGACGGAAAACTGTTTTTAGTGTTGAAAAGAGGTGCGCAGGCTTATCCCATTATTTCAAAACTTTACCAATTCAGATACCGGGGACTCTATGTACAACTGTTTATAAAATGGACCCAGGTCTTTGTTAGTTACTTACTTCTAACCCAGGTCTTTGTTAGTCACTTAATTCTTACCCAGGTCTTTGTTAGTCACTTACTTCTTACCCAGGTCTTTGTTGGTCACTTACTTCTAACCCAGGTCTTTGTTAGTCACTTAATTCTTACCCAGGTCTTTGTTAGTCACTTACTTCTTACCCAGGTCTTTGTTAGTCACTTACTTCTTACCCAGGTCTTTGTTGGTCACTTACTTCTAACCTAGGTCTTTGTTAGTCACTTAATTCTTACCTAAGTCTTTGTTAGTCACTTACCTCACCGTGCCAGTCAGCTGGAAAGGTGCGCGGCCATACAGCTCGAACACGAAAGATAGCAACGAACAGATTATGACGACTATGGCGTTCCTCGATGTCGATAGCAACCAGAGTGTCTTCTTCAGCCCTTTCTTGTTTCTAGACAAATTCATGTCTTTCATTTTCTGCAAGAGAACCATTCGTAATTAAATTTCTGTTTCGTTTGAGTGTTGTAATTCATAGTAACTGTTCTTGTATTGTCATTTTCTTCACGTAGCCTATCAGTCAATTCGGGTACACGGAATGTGTCTAGTATTTTAAACTAACCAATAAAAATAAAAATATTAAATTTACTTTTCCTTATTTCTTAGCTCGATTAAAACTAAAATTTCAAAAGAGTACGGATATCTGTTTTAAGACAAAAACTTACTTAATTGCTTCAACGAAAAGTAAAAATGTAGTTGATGTAATTTTGTTGTATTAATACTCACACGCATAAGAAGCAAAATGATGATGCATGAAATACCTAAACTGCTGTCCGACATTTTGGCGTTCGGCAAGTTTGTTATTACCTGCAAGAGAAAGATAAGTTACAACAACGTCAAAGTGTGAATGACTCGCGGAATAATTTAGCGAGGTAAGATTATTTATCATTATTCGTCTTTACATCAGTCTTACACCTAACAAGGTCATTCCTATACATAATTGAATTGAATAAGTACTAGAAATATATACAGCTACAAATTGGGATCATCATAAGAAAATTAAATATTTTTAATCCTAAGCTTTAGCTAAAGCTAATCTGTTGTTTACAATCGAAAAAAAAAGGTAACTGTTCGGACAGCGCAAGCTTAGAGACAGTTTCCAGTTTCGGTTTTGGCCGAAACCGAGACCAATCCGAATTCAGTTACTAAAAACTACTTCAGTTACTTGGCCGGACACTAGTTCTAAGATTACTTACCATTTTTATGGTGTTAATGAATCCGCCAGACTTAAACTTCAGGCCGAGTAAGCCTTTCAACTGCGACACGGCGATTATGACTGATGTCGCCGATGTGAAGCCGACAGTAACCGGTACTGATATGAAGTCTATTAAAACACCTGATAAAAAATATTATATTTTAATTCAGGTATTACCTAGGTACTTGAGTGGTGTAACGGAAATAATTTAACTGTACCTAAATGAAAGTTTGAAAATAGTCTTAAAAAATTAAACTCCGCTTATACTAAGTATTAGTTCAATTTCAAGGTTTGCTATTCCCATAAAATGTTAGTCAAAATGTAATGGTATAACTATCGTTAGTTATATTTTTTCTGAAGTTGAAACAGAAAAAAATATGATATTTGCGTACAATAATTTCAATATTCTTAGGTATTATTATCTGAGTCGTTTCATTTTTTTTTCCTAATTAGGGCTTTAATGAAAAGAAAACTTAGTTGATTTCTCTGTGTCCCGATATTTACCCATACTTTTTGTAGAAGTAATTTTCGTTCCAAAGAGGAAGCGATCGTGATTGTTTTTTTTTTAAACGGCTCATTATTTTGATCAACACTAACGATCACTCATTACAAAATACAGGTCATGGCAGAAACGAATTAACTAACAGGAAAGTAACTTATACAGGCCAAAATGTTCTATCGATAGTATTCGCTTTAGTTAGATAATCGTAATCTTAGGTTAAGTATTACGATATTATTTAATGTTGTTTTAAATATACTTGTATCAGTTTTTTCTATAACCTGTTCAAGCTACATTAAGCTCATTACGTAATGGCAATCGCTAAGTATTATAATAAACAATACTATTACTATTCTCATTCTTACTTATACTGGCCAATATTTATATTGGTCTTTCAATTCTTTCAAACCTCTTAGGGTGAAGCCACCAGTGATGGACAAAGAACCGGTAATGGACAATGACTCTTATTTACTACCCACTAAGGAAACGTCATTTGTTTTACAACAATCAATTCGCAACTCTATGGTCTTTAAATTATGAATGAAGTGTCCATCACTGGTGCTTGTCAGCTTAAACCGTCCATAACTGGTGCCGTCACCCTAATTCATATGCTTTTAAGTGCAGTCCGTACATGTTTTCGTTGATCTTTTTTGTACGGGAAAAATGCTTTCTTGGCGGAATCCCGCGACGCTGTTAAAGCGAAATTGGAGTAGAAACTTGCTAATTGCCTGCCATATGCATTAGGCTGGTCGTTTCGTTTGTTTTCGTCTTGCGGCGAAGTAAATAACGTAGTCAATTTGAAAACAAATAGAATTGTGTAATTATCTTAATACGGATTGCGGCAATGCGGCTTGTTTCAGGAGTTCATTTCGAAAGCTTTGTTTTAACTTTTTACGGGAAACGAATATTGTATTTTTGTAACACGCCTTAAGGTTCCCATTTCGTCCTAAATTTACCTGATCTGTGGACAATTACGTAATGAAAAAATAATACCAGGTTTATTTTAAATCCATGGCTTAATAAGAGGAGTGTTACGAATTTGACGTCAGTTATATTTATGTAGGATTGCTATTAAGACTTATTAGTGAAAAAATATGCTTTATCATCACTAAATATTATAAAACCAAGTACGGAAATGCTTTGTCCTCCTTACTCATATATAATAGTAATAATAAAAGTACAACAATTTTAAAAATAAGTATAAAATCAATTCTGGGCGTCCGTGCTGTCACATCGACTCGATTTATTCTTTTCTCTTCGTCCATAGCCCATGTTAAATTCATATCGGTCGTTTGAGTACAACAACCTTCATGGTGAAATCCTACATGCATAATTCTGTTCATAATTCTTTAATATATTTAAGTAAACATGCACCCGTGCATACAATATCTTTTGCGTTAATCAACCAAAATTAACTACAAGCCGTCATTACAATCACAAGCATAATACGTTTAGGCGCTTGTAACCTTTAACACAAGGCGCAATCAATTACCGCTTAATCACAGCTGCTTCTAATAATCAGACAGGAAAACAACGATTCACGTATCACAGTCAGCATTTTTACTGCCCCGTGTTACGGTGCAAACTGGGGATCCACCCACGCAAGTGTAACGCAGAAAATTAGGGATATTTTTTGCTTCACTCACCTAAATGTAACATCCCCATCACGAATTGGACAACGCCTGTGAGGAAGCATAGCAGTATTGCGTACTCCGGCCCTCTTCCTTGAATCTGTTCGTACGTCATTAGTGCTAATAACGCTGTGGGTCCTAGTGTGATGTCTTTGCAGGAGCCGAATATTACGTAGACGAAGCATCCCATGAAGGAGGAGTACAGGCCATCCTGAAATTTGAGGTAGGTTATTTGAAAGTTTCTGAGCTGAGGAAAGAGGATATCTTTTGGGCTTGAGCAATTTCAATCGTATTCCGGTGTGTTACCATGTCATAGTCGGTTGTTGTTATGCTTGTGAATAAAGACACAGGTATTTATTGTGAAACAGTTTACTTGCAACTTGCAATCTAAAGGCGGACTGCCTTTATACTACTTAGCTTCCACAAAAAAGTGTATTAAGGTGTATAATAAGTTGACAATAATATTTAAGAATGTCTGTTAATAGTTTTAAGGTACAATTTGCCGACTGGTTGATGGAAAATTGCTTTTTCATCTCTCTTGCTCTAAAAGTTAAATCTGCATTAAGTTAAATCTTTGTCGAAGACCAATCAGTCCAATAGCCACACGAAAAACAATTAATTCTATCTGTTTTATTATTATTATGTTTCGTGAGCATCTTAAGACAATGGCAAGGCTACAAACAGTCAAAGTACAGTCAAGGACTTTATTTCATGAGCCATCATGGAATCCATTCACAGTTAACGTCATAGTGACATCACATTAATTATCAAGGGAAATCGCAATGATTTTTTCTTTGAAAAGGTTCTATGGTGGCTCATGAATTAAAGTCCTTGACCGTACCTACACAATAGAATGTCATGAAAAAACTTTTCAGCAATAATTGTTTCATTTAACTTATTAGCATTATTTAAAATTAGGTTTGTTAATGAGTAAAGATGAATTTAAATTATTTTCTTAACTTATAAAAATATAGTAAAAACGGTATGCAACCATCTCAGTCAACCGGCATAGCACGGCAAGGCGTGAGTTGGGTCGCATGCGAGATATACTATTCCTGTTACTGCCTAACTACCGACAGACGTCAGAAAATAACAGGTATTTCGCGTCACGTACCTCGCTCTACCTACTGCAAAAAGTTAACTGCCGGGAACAATTTTTTATCAAATTATTTATAATACTTATATTACGTACTTAATTTCCCCGCAATCGAATTGAAAAGCAAAGTGCACAACTACTTAGTACGTAAAAACCATTTTACACTCGACTTTATATCCATCCTCGCTCGCCAGCTCTGTGGTGTTATTCTTTAACGTAACTCACTAAACTCGTCGACAAGCTCGACGTCGAGTGGCCAAATTTTCCTAACAATATGACAGCTAAAATCGTCACCTCGACTTCGCGTCGAGCTCGTCGATGAGTTTAGTTTGTCACGTTAGAGAATACGAGTCACCACTGACAGATAAATGCTAAGCGTAATGGTGCGTTTTATGTATCTGTTGCACTAAATTACAATTTTAGTCTTAAAGACTATTTTAGGCACTGTGTGATATCGAGATGTAGGGTCCTGATGGTCGGTATTTACTGTTAATTATATTATGTAACTTTTTTCTCGTCCGTGGACTCGCTGACCTTGTTTGTAAAACTTTGACATAAAAAAAAACATACCTGCAAATTTTTGATAAAATATATTTAAATTAGTAAAAGAAACTTAAGCAACACACATGCTATTCGCAGTATCAACCCATCGTCATTAATGTGGGATCCGCAGTTCACTGAAAGAAGACGCAAACTCCCGAGGCGCTTCAAACATTGTCACGGAGACTCATGAATTTATCATTTTGAAAGTCAAACACGATCCTAGCGGATAGTGAAATATTCAAGATCCGTGGCTTACCTGAGGGTCTAGGCCGGCTAGCGTGGCGTATGCTAGTGCTTGAGGTATGACTGTAAGACCAACTGTTATACCAGCTATTAAATCTGCAACAGCTTTATCAGAATTGTATTCCGGCAGCCAGTTTACTATAGGCAGTCTTTTGTTCAGGAGCCGCTTGCACCATGGCTGGTTTTTGAACCGATTTTTGGATGGAGACGGCATCTTTACATTGGTTTGGCTGTACCTGACAACAAAGAAGAGAAAGATTAGAAAAAAGGGTTTAAATAAGTTTGTTAAACATATAAAGGATAACTGAGAATGGAATTAAAATGAGATTACAAATAAGAGTATGATGAGAGACAAAGTTACACAAAATTAAATACGATTGTAGCTTCTGTATCAAAAGTTAATATGCGAATGTCACTGGTATTAAAATAGAACGTACAGTATCAAATTACAAATTATAACTTCCGTGGAACACGGTCCAACAATAAATTACATGTCTAAAGTTCAGAATACTCTCATATTCCTTGTACTCGCTCCACTTAGTACACTTTTATTTCCAACAAAACGAGAGAGCGGGTTTGAAATAAGTTTCGTAGGTAATTTACTCGCGTATGTACGTCGCAGCTGAAAGTTTCCAAACAGTGGGACGTGTTTATCGTAGATTCGTTGAAACGACAAGGAAAGGAGCCCGGCGAGGCTAATGCTCCATTTGTGTGCTGGCTGACCATACTTAGTCAATATGGGGCGGCCAGGGCGGTGACGGTCGGATTAACGTGCCCCACCTTCCCGCGGAGGCCTACAAAGCTCTCCTGGAGGGAATATTGGGGCAGTTGATTTAATTTAAGGCCCTTTGTGTCGCACACTTCCAATTTCCTAATAAACGGCTCCGCGCTAAACACGACCGTCCGAGAACAAAGGCGGGCAGGCAGTTCTTACAGATGAAAGGGCCGCAATATCGATGCTGCCTTGTATGTATTATTGTTCAAAATGACAAATATTACGCATTATTGTGGGAGCTTACTAAGCCCCCTATTTGAGCTTTGTGTCCGGGATTAAAAAGACCCCGCTGGGTAAACTTGGGTTATGACTGTGATTGTTAAGTACGCGTCGACATTAGGCGTCGTTCTTATTCCACAGGAATGGCTAAACGGTAGCAGCGCTCTTCGTATTTCGATATCTAATTCCCAAGACACTATAATCCCATCACAGAGGAGTGACAAAGTTACGATTGACGAAATCCAATTACAGCAATAGTCCGAACGGAAACATCTAAGACGAGTAGATAGTTGGGTATACAATACGACAAAATATAACAAAAAACTTGCGAGTTTCGTTGGCAAACATTGGTGGAGTGGGTTTCGGGGGGAACAAATCAATTACTGTCAATTCTGTTCAGCGGAATACGTAACTGGCAAAGGAAAATAACCTATTAAGGTGTAGCGAGGCCGAACGGGAACCTTTGGTCGCGTTCCCGATGATATTGTGGTCGGCGGTGTTAATTTGGGATGAGATGTAACATTGGCTGATTGCTAATAAACCTTTGGTGAACAATGTCGTAGGGGTGCTTTGTTGCCACGGCCAGGTAGGTCTAACCAATTATTTGCTCGACATCGGATTGGGGATTTCCATTATCCCGCGTGTTTACGTTTTTACACAATAGATTGATAGGCACTGTAAGTACTACAGTGGAAACTTCACTAGTTATAAAGGAAGTTAAATAGATAGTCAAGGGCATAATTACATTTACGTTAATAAGACGTCAGAAGCATCTGTACTTCCTTTTGCCACTAGCCATAAGGTCAATGTACCTATGCATATATTTGACGCTACAGCAGTGTAGATATGTATGCCCTCAAATAGACAGTACTGGTTGTCTATGAGAAAAAAATGTCATCATCCGTTGACATTGAGCCTGGAAAAATTGGAAAAATCATAGAAAATTGCAGTAACAACATTGCAATTGACCAATCAACGACAATACCTCAATGCTGTGATAATATAATATCATTATAGCACGATAATTCGTAGGATTTGTGCGGCCCTGGTGAAGCAATTTGTTTCGCTAAAAAGTTAATTATTGTGCATTATGTGAAATTTACACACCGTCTGATTTCCTGCTATTAAATTAACTAGTGGGTTAAGTAATTCCACAATAGCATTCAATCATACGCTAATAATAAAGATTAATGAATTCAATTTGCATACAAACCGAAGTTCCTTGATTTAACTGGTTTTTTATAAATTATCTGACGAAGTTTTCGCAACACGTAGAAAACCCAACTTTTTTAGAGTATTTCATAACTCAAGCGATTCTTATTATCTCCACAAGAAATTTAAGTTTGACGACTAATAAAACGGCACTGACAGATTCTCCCCGAGAAGGGCATTCATGTTTTACTGTCGCTCGAAATTTTATCCGTCTTGATTGCTAATAAAAATGTCTCCGCTATCGAAGTAATATTTAAGCTTTACGACTGGGCGATTGCGATCGGCTCCATCTATCGCATACTAAACGGCTATCTGGGAGCTGGCAATAATTCCTTCTCCCAAGATGACGATCTATCATTTTGGGGTTTGGGAGACGTTAGCCACGTTATTCCCCGATCAATCCGGCGGTGGTGCTGTCGGGGCGTCGGGCCGTCGTCTGTCGCGCGATCCGTCAACGTCGCCGTGACGAATGTGGCGCTGACTTCACGGAACTCCGGATGATAATCCGTGAGCCACCCCTCCGGGACGAGGTGAGACACGTTTATTTTTCGAAGCGATTATAGAGACGAGTGGGCGTTGAGTTCGCGAGTATTTTTAGAAAATAATTATGTACTTAAAAATGTTAAGGGACGCTTTTATTGCCGACAAATAAATACCTGACGGAAAATTTTAATTCAGTCTCAGAGACGACATCTTAGTCAACTATTCATGGGTATAGAAAGTGATAAAAATCTGTAGGCAGAAATAACTTCATTAAGATATTAAGTTTCACTAAATGATACCCGTGTGGTGCCGGGTTAGAATAGCACCTCCCCCTTTCTTCCCGTGGGTGTCGGAGTCGACTCTGGGAAAGGGTTAGTGTATTGTGGGTGATGGGCTAGCAACCTGTAACTGCAATATCACGTTTAACCATCTTTGGTTACCTTGAAATTGCTAGACGTGGCACTGGATTTTTTAATTCATGTACTCTGCCTACCCCTCTTGGGAATACAAGCGTGAGAATATGTATGTACATATGTACTAAATGATAACATTTTAAATCTTTTCAATCCCGACCGTACGCAGCAGCATCAGTAGATGATGTGTCAACGACAACAATACTGTGGTAACTTTGCATTATAACGAAGTCAAGTCAACATTGAATATCACTTTATAGATACCGCTACTGCTACTGCGTGCTTTCAACAATTGAATTCACTTTGTTTTTTAAGCACAACTTACTTGAACAAACACGAAACTTTACCGTAGTAAATTAGCGAGTCATGTGACGCTATCCAAAATTTGGCGGCAGAGCTCAATACAAATAATGCATAGCAAATTATATGTATACGTCATCCCAAGTATAATGTTCCCGCACCTGCGGCGATGTTCTATATGCGGAAACGCTCAATCATGTAAATGTAGCGTTCGGTTGTCAGTAACATATTGTCCTTAATGTATAACTGAGTAATAAATGGAAGATATTGCACCGTTTTGTTTCATTGTGGCATGTAAGATGAAAGCTGTTGTAATTCCATAGATATACATAAGAATAGACAGTTGTTGTTTTGTTTTCTTAAGATGACTAGTCTAAGATAAGCAGTATTCAATCACAAGGAAAGCAGGTGTGAACTAATGGGGTATGCAGACCTTTATACCTCCAGGCAGACCAGAAAGGCGTTCTCAACGATTAATCTCAAGTTGTCCCGCAGGCTACGGGATTTGCGAAGACCGAAGCTAAGGCTTATCATCGTAGCTTTAGGATATGCCCTCCTTAACAAACGCAAAAGCTGCGTGTTACAGACAATCCCCTGTACAGGTCTTGGATGGAAGCGGACGAAACAGTCACGCACATTTTACTAGAGTGTTCCGGAATGGCAGACTATACAGGAGATGGGCCGGCACGAAGTATGCCGGCACGCAAAATAGGTGGAAATAGTGGAAATAAGTCGTCGAGTTGCGGAGAATAGCCCGTCTGGTGGAATAGGCAGACCACATGCAATGTTGCAGAAAACTAAACACGACTTGTCAGATTTTGTAGCCTCTTTTAAAGTTTTAGGTTTAAAGTTGGGTAAAATAGGGATATAGGTATCCTTGGTTAGCTAAGATAATACTTATTTAAAGTAAGGTAAGGTACAGTAATCAACAGGTATTCCAGTACTTCTCTGATCTGATTTAACTAAAAATTGTCTTTCCATCAGATGACCTATCTTGGTCCACCCAGTCGTACAAAAAAAAAAAAACAAATCAACACACATGGACATGCATCATTCTACGTAACTGCACCTAACAGGTCATGGGAATACAGGTACAAAGCGCCGTCACCTCTGTATGATAATCTGATAAACGGTCAGCTCGTAAGCGATTCAATCGAGTAACATGATTATGTATGATAGAGTCCTGTGTGGATTAAGCGAGCGCCCACAATGGAACTGGGGCCAATCTACTACAAAGCGGTTATGCGGGAGTTGATTTCGGCTTATCTTTCGCCTACATTTTCGTTTCGCAAATACTTATCAAAGATCAGTTTAGTTTTGGACAAAGAATTTCAGAGTTTGCAGGTCTTTAGATGTGTGTATGTATGTAAATACTCAGACATTGTTGATGATATGACTGTGTGCTTGTGCAATTGCAATTGAGAAAAAAGTTATTTAATCCATGAAAACATGCACTCGTATGCCACGTACTAACGTAATACCAAATGCATATTACGTCAATGGTTAGTGTGCGCTCTTTATTATGAGAAAGACGTGATTAACGTAGTTTACTTTCATGCTTAAATGACGTAATAAAAATGACGCTAAAGAAAATAGTTTTGTGGTGGTTTACCTTTTAAACAGTTGCACTAGTAAATCACTAGTAAAGCAACAGAGGACAAGTTTCTAATATGTACCGACTGCAAAATAAAACGAAACTCGATAGAAAACATTCGATTTGAGCATCTGACAGCCACAATTTTTTTCACCAGTGCGCGTTAGGCAGACCGCACTGGTTAGGTTATGATGTTATAACGGATGGTTATGCCTGAACATTTCATTTGTTAATGTATAACCAAACATATGTGACATAACTCCTTTCCTGTGCAAAATGTATTGATAGTTTTGTTCCTTTTGCCCGTAAGTATGAATTGCACATACAAAATATACACGCAGAACCGTGTAGCTGGCTTTGCCATCTCTTATCAAAAGCGATCTGTGAAATTTACAGACTTCGTAATTATATATTCCTTTACACCGGATCATTGCGATGGCAATTGATTTCCAATTGAATCATGAACCGTCCGGCTTAATTCACGAGAGATTGAACTAGACTTTGTGAGAAGCTTTGGCAAGTGTTTGCAAGACTTTGGCAATTCAGACATTTAGAAAAAAGTCGAATGCCTAAACTGTTTGTCCGCGCAATACTTCAGAGCTACTGCATCAGAGTAGAATGTATTTTGTCTTGTACGTTATTTCAGAATAAGATTTAAATGAAGTTGCATTCGAACCTAACAACATTCAAGAAATTTTATCAAAAAAGTAACGTTAGCGAAGTAAAAGGCACTTTCATTTGTAGGCTTAGCACGACAACACGCTCTAGTCACATCGTGCGCGGGATAGTCTACCCTTCACTTTCTGACGTCTCTAGTAAGACAGTGACAGGTATAGTCTATCTCGCGCGTATCTCTACTCGCGCCTTTTCGTTCTAAGGGGCCTAGTTCGATGAAAATATATATTTCAATTTCGATCGCATGCAGCAGCTGCTGCGCATGTCGACGACATGTCGATGCGTCATGCTGCTGCAACTATGTTTTCGGAACCAAGAAAGGCAAGAAGTAGTACCTATGCCATGCTATGGCTTCCGAGAAACTCGAAGAGTAAGTTTCATAATTTTAAAGTGCTAGTCAGACAGTCTGGCTAGTGTAAAGACGATATTCGATGACTGATGTAGTTTGGAACGTGGGGCGACATTAGGCGAAATTGGCGCTTAACAATTTTTAATACTTGCAGTATGTGTCAACTCTCCCCTGTAAGCGACATTACTCATCTGCGGTCGGCCGACAGATACCGTATGCAGCTGCCGCATGTGGTCGAGATCAAAATCAAAGTTTTCGGGATTATTTTTAGTTGGTACGACTAAGTACACAAAAAAAATAACTAATTGGGCACTTATCGTAGATGCTTGACGCTTGAATGATGTCACTCTTAATTCTTTCTTTTATTTTCGCCTGCAAAATGCATGTTTTTAAATTTGCATACCAATGTGGGTACAGTGTTGCTAACTTGATTTTACATGCAAATATGTAATTTGGTATGAAAAAGCTGACAAAAAAAGAGTATAGTCTTTGTATCTCGTTTACGAAGTTTATTTTTAGACCAAGCACAAAGATTATGACTAGGATAAAAATATGTTTTGGTTTGTCAGACTGTAAAATATTGATTATTAAAGATTCTGGAATGGGTGATTGCGACTTCACTTCTAGTCAAATATTGTATCATGAATAAAACTCTTAAATACTGTATCTTCGTCATATTCCATTTGTCAAAAAAGTTAACTTTTTTTTTAAATCAGATCAAAAATCCACGAAGACTATCAGAATTTCTGATTTACAGTAAACAATATCGCGCCGTATAAAAAAGCGAATGTCAATCGTATACGAGACACCGATTTGTTCCCATCTTGTCGCACGCACCGGGCATAGGACACGTCCTACGGTCATTAATACAAGCTCGCGTAAAGTTTCGCACCCTTTCGGGAAAAACAGTTATTCTGCCCCTAATATTTTATAGGCCGTATGTGAAATTTCGGAACGCCATTGCTGTCGCGTCGGGAACGGCAGCTAATAGTTTGTTTTTGTCTCGAACATTGTATCTACTGTGCTGATGTATGTGGATGTACTGTGTTGTAAAAGTAGGTACTCTGAAATTTCAGAAAAGTATCACAAGGATCATAGGAATTTATAGTTTAAGAAATAGAAAGTTTTGATCTTTGTACAATACAGTGAGGTGTTTCCGAAATTTTACTATGTGAAAATTTCCACTTTTTTTTAAAGTTTCGTTTGATACATCAGTAATCTTTATGTGTGAGAAAAAAACTTAACACGTGTCCCATACGAATTTCAAATTCAATCGCAAGGTCAGAAAATTTACGTATGACGTATCTTAACGTAGGTATGATATTTGTATTTAAAATATTGAATCCTTATTTTCCTTGGTCATACACGCGAACGGCTGGGCCCATTTCAGTAGTTATTTTTTATTACACTTGTCAGAAACAGGAAAAGGTTGTGAAAGAAAACAAAGAACAGGGCGAAGCCGCGGGCATCAACCAGTTAAACAATAGTTAAAGAGACTTCTAAAAAAGGTTGTTTATTAGTTTTGATACTATAACAACTTTCGATAAATCAACACACGCGCTTTAGGCGCTATTCGTATCACAGCAGGGTTTCTGGAGGCCTTTCGAATTTTCCTTTAACAAATTACGGGATTCGTGTTAGTCCACCGATTACAAGTCGCCGATTCATCAAGTGCCGCCGGTCGGCGCGGCACGTACTCGGCCCATCTATCCGGCCCGTCCAAAACGTGATCCGTCAAACGCTATCGGGGTACGGCCCACCTTCAATGAACAACAAAATTTAATTCATGAGCGCTCCGAAGGTGCAAGATTCGATGGAAGATTGAGCGAAGTCATTTTGGGTGTAACGACGTTTTCATAATACGTTTTCTAAGTTGTTTGGAGCGCGAGCGTTCGCATGAAGAGTAAACGGGTTATTATTTCGGTGACAGGAACAATATGAGTTCTAAATCGAACTAAACGGAATATTTGACATTTTTCATCTGGTCCATGAGAGCGCTCTATATCCGTTTCTCATCACAATATTCAGGTACTATTATGACATTTAGGAACCAGTTTCTACTGAAGCACTGGATATCATTCGAGAATATTCCGGCCAATATCTCTGTTGGTTCACGAGAAAACGACATAAACAAAGCAAACTGAAACAAGAAATCGAAGAGTAACTCCGCTAGTTTCAGTGCATACATTTACGATAGTTTTAAAATTATTTCATGGAGCTATTCCATGCATATTGGATCTTTTCTGTACTGCTTTTACTGCGTAACTTGTATTGCGATACTCGTAAAACTGGTTGACAGATTGTCGAGAAATGGTATCATTTGGGACGATGCCGTGTCATCGAACAAAGAAAGCGAATCGGGAATGGGGAGCACGTACAAATTTTAAAACAAAATGATTTTCTTCATGCTGACTGGGAATTATCTTGTTCAAGATTATTACCTTTCAAAGTCGATGTTGCAAGAACGGTCTTTAAATTCAGACAAGTCTCAATAGAGATTTGCGACCTTTTTGAGGTGTGTTTTACAGTAAAGAGTTCCAAATATGCATTATTTCGTGTGCTCTACTTATCTCGTTTGCGAATACAAACATAACATTTAATGATACGTCCAGAATCGCCTCTGACAATTACGGAAAATGGAAGAAAAATGGAGAAGTGTTATTCTCTAAACCCGACACCACGGAAAACTTGTATTGCACCGTTAAAATCAAACTTCAGCCCGCAATTCCTTATAGTGCACAATCGCCCAGCGTCTAGATTCTTTTACCAATAGCACTAGGATACTGCTGATAAATTAAAACACCCTGACTTGAAAATTTAACCAGATCAAATAAATATTGGCTTACCGCGGTATGCGTTTATTGGCGCGGTGTGGAGGTAAGTTGATAATAAGAGCGCGGTATCGCGTAACAGACGACGGAATGCTCTTTTTCAGCCGAGACTGGAAGTAACCGACACCCTGCACTTTGGCCGAGAGCACCTCCTACAGACGGAATCGAATTCCTTAGGGCAAGCGGACTTTCAACAATTATAACAAGAGGTGTATTGGTTAGTAGAAGGAAATATAGATTACAAATAAGAACGTAAAATAATGATCTCTGTATAAATAGATAATCCTAGTGAATACCTACTTGGAAAATTATATACTTGTAGGTACTTTTTTATCCTACGTAATAATAAACATCAATTCTTAAAAAGGTCATTTTGGATAGGAAGAGCACATGAAATGATGTAACATTAAAATCAATGTAGAGTTACAAGGTGATAACAATTACACTATACTTAGTTCACTGTTTCACCGTTACATTCGTGCAAACATAGTTGTTTAATTGTTTATTTAAGTCTTCTGTGTAAAGTCAGGAACAAAGATATCGACACTAATTACAATAACATGCACACAAATAGTGGACATGCTAATTTAAACCATAACAGATGCTGGCACACTTTTCTAGAATACAAATATGCAGTGCGAACAACAATAACATTCCCGAGGAAATTGTGTTAGACAGAAATTACGCGTTTCGATTGTCGCACGCAACAAAACATTGACCATGCCATAATTGTGTTAGTCAACAAAATCCCATTATGCTATCTATCG
Organism: Adoxophyes honmai; assembly: GCA_005406045.1. NCBI lineage: Eukaryota > Metazoa > Arthropoda > Insecta > Lepidoptera > Tortricidae > Adoxophyes > Adoxophyes honmai. The sequence continues at coordinate 14,907 of BHDV01032709.1, read as the reverse complement.
TTAAACGTTTTCGTATTAGGCACGCAAATAGAAGGTATTGTTCATGTCATATGGCATACGTATTTCACGCACGATACGCCAATTTAGCTTTGACTAGCTTGTTGCTCGCGAGTTTGTGTAGAAATGGCTTGTCGCTATCCCGCAAGCATCTACTTTTTAATCGGGATGAAAAGTACCGTAAAAAGTAGATACGTCTTTTTCCTCAGATTATGTCATACTAATTTTGAAATTCTTCGGTTAAAGCGTGAACAGACATTTATTATACCTGCAGGCAGATAGAGTTATAATTATAAAACAGAAAAAGTAAGTTTCATGTGCTCTGTATACCCCCTCCGGGAATACATGCACATGTATTATAGTGTAAGAGTCGACTCTGGGAAAGGGTTAGTGTATTGTGGGCGATGGGCTAGCAACCTGTTACTGCAATATCACGATTAACCATCTGATTACCCTGAAAATGCTAAACGTGGCACTGGATTTTTGAATTCATGTGCTCTGCCTACCCCTCTTGGGAATACAGGCGTGAGAATATGTATGTATGTATGTATGTATTATAGTGTACAAATAAATTTCCCGCAAAATTTACACCAATCACCCATGTAGATGAACATCCAAGATTCGAGAGGAAATATTCGTTTTCATCTTACAAACATCTGACAATACTGGGATTCAAACCCGGGATCTTCATAGCCAGGTTCTTTAACCACTGGGTCGTCAAACTACAACTAGTAAAACTGGATTAAAATCCGATCAGGTAATTTCTACCGGAATAAGTACACTGCTAGCAAAGAGTCAGTATTAAAATGAAATGTACCCCATCTAACCAAGACTGAGATGAGACAGGATCTAGTCGAGGAAACTGACTGTTAGAATGCATAGCAAATGTCACTGGAAGATGGGACGCTAGAATTATTCAGTGCCCTTCAGCGCTGGGATTGTGCAGTCTCTTGAACATAATTCTGTCAACCGTATAAGGAACCACGGGAAGATCCGTCGCATTGTACCTATGTAAGGGTTTAGTAAATAATTGAGTCCTAGGACAGTGTTTCGCAAGGTATGGGCCACGGCGCAAGTGTAACAGGGTTTAAGATTTGTTCAGTGAAAAACATCGAAATATTCACTCACAATTAAAAAATAATGTTGTAATTTGCAAAAAAAAAATATTTTCTACTCAGTCTTGTAGGTATTCGAACCTAGTGTTTGACATACTGTTGGAGTCCGTAGCCTCCAAAAAAACGCATTAGGTGCCTAGACCTGTTTGGGTAATCGGATTGAGAACTTCTCCTTTTTTATGTCAGTTAAAAATTAGGTACCTAACACCTCTACACAAAAAATGCATCGTCAAAAATTTACACATTGTGTTACATATCTATTAAAGATCGACATGTCTGAGTGTGGCAAGTAGAGGTCCGAGTTCGAAGTCCTAATCTATTACGTGTAACCAAAGCAATGAAGCAACAGTGAGAATCACATGACTATAATCTTAATTAATTTAGTCACATGATTTTTATACATAAGTATAATTGTGTTTTCGAACTTTTATTTATTGCATTAAAACTAGCATATTAATATCATGAGGCGTCTTTTTCAAAGATAACGGAATTTTATGTTTATTTCTTTGTTTGTTTATTTAGTAATGATGACTGTAAAAATTATATTATTCCATTTAGCCCGTGTGGTGTCGGATTTAGAATAATCCCTCTCCAATTCTTCCGTGGAGAATATCACAATATACCTCTTTCATCTATGTTCGAACCTAAATTTATGCCAAAGACTGTTATGGGCAGAGATCGGAAAAAATTGCGACATTGTTTGCAATTATGTGGACATGACTCCAAAATTAATTGAAATGTTATTCAGTTAATTATTTTTTTACATACATACTCGTACATACGTAATCACGTCTACGTTCCCAAATGGCGTAGGCAGAACACACAAAACGTGAAATAGACAAGACCCTGATTACAACTACATATTTCACGCTTCGCAGCCCCTTCTAGCATTTTTTTTAAATTTTGTACTTGAAATATAATTAGATTTCTAGTCAATAAACACAAAAGTTTGTTGAAGTATGAAATGAAGTATGAAGTATGAAAAATGAATGTTTTTTATGAAAAAAAATTGTCAGTATTTTTTCCAAATCGTTATTTAATTTATTATAATTATATAAATATTTACGGAAATGATACCCTTTTTAAATACGAACCTTTTGCTAATATTTTTTTATGTAATTCATCGTCGTCGTAACGTTTTTTTTTAAGTTACTATAGTATATACGTGCACAAGCACATTACGTGTATAAGCACTTTATGAATAAGCTATTATCTCCAAAAATTCAAATTATATTTCAATTAATAATTAATTAACGTTTTGATTAATTTTGGACTCATGTCCACATAATTGCAAACAATGTCGCAAATTTTTCCGATCCCTGGTTATGGGACATGAAACAGTTATAGTTTTGGCAATGTAATGTTTTTACACAAAAGTGGGTAAATAAACCGTTGCTGTCCAGGGTGCGATGTCCCAGGTATCACTCTTCATCGCCGTTAGACCTACGTGGACCTGCTTGTGGAGTAATCAAACCCGCACTCCTTACAATTTTCTCCTGAATTTTATTTTATGCAACTGGAAGTAAAAGCTTAGAAAGTACGTCAGACCGATGGTATATGTGACCGTCCATGCCTAAAGGGTCCTTATGGCAGGTATTGAGTTAAGCACAGTTCCTAAATCTATGTTAAATAAGCTATTTAACACAGAAACAATCATGACCCTAAGTCTCATACTTTTTTTTAAAAAAATCATCAAACTTACACTTGCTAAAATTGCACTTTCGAGAAATCGTCAAAAGAAGTTTGAAATTGATTTTAAGTATGTTCCCATTGGAAGTTATGATTGATTTTGTATCTCAAGGGGTTTTTCTTTTGAATTCAGTCATGGTTTTATTAATGCGACTTCCAGATCCTGACAAAACAGCATTTGATAACAGCAACACGCTTATAAGAATGAAATTAATAAAAAAAAATTTTTTCAGCTTTTTCTTTAATATGTTGTAATCTAAACTATTGTATATAGTAGGACATATATAAACTTACATTTTAGGATAGAAATAAAATCATATAGTTAACAAAATATTTCTATTTTAATTAAAACGTGGTAATTACTATACTTTTATTTTCCCCTATAACAAATAACAAATTTAGTATAGTGAGTTCTAAAATATATTTATTCAGCCCACTAAAGTATCATAAAGTTCTCATTATTATTCTACAAGTCTTATTTTTTTATTTATATACGATCAAAGTTACGTAAAAATCACAATTTGACTCCCATACATTTGGGAAAAGGGTCCTTATGACCAATCACAGACAAAACATATGAATAATTACAAAATGGCACATTATTAACATTATTTTTTTCCTAATCTAGTATTACCACACAATAATGAAGAAAAAAGGTTATTATAATTATACTCAAAATCTTTATCTGTAAGAAGTTATTCTCATTTAACGTCAACGAATAATTAAAATAGTCTGTTACTACTAAGGAACCATTCATAGTAAGTATCACGTAATAAAGATAATTTGATGCGATTTCTGATAGGGGTAAGGGGGGAAGGGGGGGGACACATTCCAATTATAATAATTTGCTAGATTGTGATTTATGATTATTACTTATTTTACCTACTACTAAATTATTTATTTTCTACTGGTTTCCTTTTTTTACAAAAGTAAACACCATTTCGTACTTGGTTCCTGTGGCCGAGTTCACCACAGTAGCTACATGTAAGTTTTAGTTCAACGTGCAAAATATCGTATGTAAGACAGAGATCTATAGGCTGAGCGGCGGCATAACGCGAGAGAACGTGCGCCGTCTACGTCCACGCCGCCGCGAGATGTTTTGACGTCAGACGAGAAATGTAAGGTAGGTAAAATCTAAAAAAACCTGGCAAGAGCTTGTTAGGCACGCACATGTTAGGGTTCCGTAGCTAGCTAAATTTCATTTTGCGGTTGACTCCATACATTTTGTTCGGACGACTGTAACTACATAAGTTAGTCGAGTTGTATAAAAATAACTATTCATGATACTGAGTCCGCCTTAATTTTATTTTAAAGTACTTACTTTGAGGTATATACCGTATCTTTTTTAGAATTATTTTAGTAATATTTCAAAAGTTACGGTGGGGGGACACCTAAAATTTTAACTTTGTTTTAGATTATTACAAAGTTTGATCTACATAGTTTCAAAGCATTTTTTGTTGCGTTTTAAAAGACCTTTTTAACGATACCCCACACGTTGGGGTTAGTCCAATTTATTTTTTTAAATTCACTTTTCTTTGTATGGGAGGGGGGCTGAAATTAAAATAATTTTTCATAATTTAAAAAAAAACAACTTTTGGAACTTCATTATCTATCTCTCCGCCAATTTACGTGATAATCGGTGGAGTAGCAGTACGAGCCCGGACGGACGGATGGACAGACATGACGAAACTATAAGGGTTCCTTATGGACTATGGAACCCTAATGACCACTGATACTGTGCAAAGAAAATGTATTTGCAAAGTATCTAACTATTTAAGAGTTTAAACAAGTTTATCTATTGACCTTTGCCATTCTTGTATGCAATTTCCCATAAGGACCCTTTTCTACTAAACTTTAAACTAGGTTTTAATTAAGAAATAATGAACTTACACAACTGAAACCTAGGTATAAATATACCTCTATCTTTATATTTTACTATTTCGCATAAAACAAAAAAATTATAAAATTGAACGATTTTACAAAACAGCTAATATCTCCGTAACTAGAAACTGCCATAAGGACCCTTTTCTCGTGGACGGTCACATATAAATATAGGGGGTATATAAAGAATGTATTAGGTACAACATTATTATCATCACATCTTTTTCGACGAAGTAGCAATTGTTTGACATTTTCGGAGCGCCACAATGGCACATAAAAGTCGCGCCTACATTGCGTCATGGTTTAATAAATAATAATGACTTGCATTAAATAATATTTGCACAGGTATTAGCTTATCTGAGCCCGTTTATCTCTGGCGCTATGTCCCCCGCTAATGTTTTGTTATGATGTAAGTAAGACATAATTAAACAAAACTAATTCTCGTCAAATAGAAAAATGTGTTTTAGCTTACATACTGTCACGCCTCTTTACCACCGTCTTCGCCAGATACTCCTTTGTTCCACTTGCTAGGATCCTGACATCACTTTCGCTTCATCTACATTCATCAATCGTTTCATACAAGCTGATCGGTTTCAAGTACTCTTGACCTGACCTTTTTCTAGAACGTCCCCATTTAGGTCCGTGATTAGAACGTCATTCTAGGGCCTAGAATCAAGGCCTTTTCCTTCCAACGCATCAATTCACATTTCCGATAGGTAATCTCCGTTCATTCATCCTTTCTACATGACCAAATCAAATACATAATACGTTCCTCTGTTCTCGTCACTCTATCAAATTTCACACCAAATCGTTCCCGATCACTCTCTATTATTCTATCTTTCAGTGATACATCTTTCATACTTCTTAATGTTCTTATTTCTAAAGCATTTACTGTACTTTTTTGCTTTTTTTTCCATTTCTAACATTCGCTTTCGTACGTATGTGTTGGAACGAGTAGCGCTCTAAGGACAGCCAGACGTGCCCCTTTTGGCATCTTCTCACCATCGACCTTTTGTACTGCATTCATTCTTTTTTCAATATCCTCTGTTTCAAACTCGTCTAGGCTAAGTTAGAATTCAAAATTACCTCATACAGAAGGAGATGTATATTAATATTCAGATATGGGCTAATGAGTAATGATACGCATTTAATTCAATTGGAAGCTAGTTCGAGGAGGCTCGTATTAGACAATTAATTTGCAAAATTAATTCTCTACAAGTCTACACTTCATTGAGATTTAGTTGTGTTTAATAGGCGAATGGTACGAAATGCTCGGTAAGGTTTTAGTGCGAAAAAGTAACAACGCGTCACAATCGAATATTCACGTAAGTAAGTCACGAAAAATAGATTTAGGTCAAAAGACTGATTTCTAAAATGCTGTTGCTGTAAGGAATTTGGAACTGTAGAAAGTAACAAACGGTTTTGTTAGTTTTTGTTAGAGTGAGTCAGCTCGTGACCACTGCCACAATGAGGCGACCGAAACGTCGAAGTAAATAAAATTATATTAAAACAACGTGTTTAAGCCCCGCGAAGTGATGAATATGAGTGATAACGACGACAGTTGAAAACATTAGGCAGTAAAACGTTACATTGTCAAACCAACGACTATTTCACATATATCATCGTCATTTTTCTCATATTAGGTTTCAACATAAGTTAGGTTAGTTTACTTACTTTAAGCTATCCCACATGGCATTGAGTTAAGAATAACACCTCTCCGTTTCTTCTGTGGATGTCGTAAAAAGCAAATAAGGGGTTACCTAGGGTTAAGAATGTTGTAAGCGACAGGATAGGAACATCTCACTTTTAGTCATCTATGTTTAAACGTTTAAGATATTTTTTTGATATTTATTAATGGTATGAACGTCGAAGTCGAGCGTACAGTAATAAAATTTTTATACATATTGTTTTAGCACGTTTCGAATGTAACCCTAGTGCTGTAATTACGGAAAACCAAATAGTTACTCATTTTAAGACAATGTATTCTCAAATGGGGTAGGCCGAGCACATGTAAGGTTACACAGACCAAACCTTGACTATTCCACGTGCCCGTAGTCACTTCTAGCATAACTTTTAGGTTTTAAGTTAAGTGGTATTATAATGAAAAGACAATCTGTTTCAGCTACAGGAAAACTAACGAAATTATACCAAATGTTATACTATTACTAAAAAAATATGGCAAACTAGCTTTCCGCCCGCGGCTTCGCCCGCGTGGATCTCGGTTATATTGCGGTTTAAGGCACAACTATAAGAAAACTTCTCGTTTCAAACGACACACAGCGCCATCGATCTATCATCTATCGATCGGTTATCGATTGATATCGATCTATCATCGATCGATATCGATCTATCAAGCAAACTATATTTTTGTTTTCCCTCGGGAACATCAATTTTTTCCGGGATAAAAAGTAGCCTATGTCACTCTCCATGCCCTAAACTATCTCTACCTAAAAAATCACGTCAATCCATCGCTCCGTTTAGCCGTGAAAGACGGACAAACAAACAAACAAACAAACACACTTTCACATTTATATATTGGTACGGATAAGTGGCTCCCTATCAGAACTTTTATCTCGGTTTCGGAATGATTGCGTGATAAAAAGGTATTGAATCGATGAATAAGGTCCAAGTGGTAAATAAATTAATGAATCCTTTTCGGTTCACATTCGTTGAGCTTTAATATAAAATTACAACATCAATATGCTTAGGACAGAGACACGCGAGCGGGATAAACTAACAGATTTACTCTGTCATTTTCTAACGTCTGTAGTTAGACAGTGACAGGTATAGTCTATCTCAGCACAACTTTTCTCGCGCCTTGCCCTGCGAAGCCGGCAGCACGTTATTTTGCAGGATTAAAGTTGTAAGAAGAGAACTGGTTTTAATTTCAAAACTTTGCAGTATTTGTGGTGGCAAAACAGTGTAAAATATTGATATACTGTCAGTTCTAGCTTGCAGTTTGTCCGGCGGTACTTAGATGGGATAAAATTTAAATATGCGAACTAACGTTGTAGATTAAATAAAAGCTTGTCCATAAACCGCTAATAAACTGTAGGAAGACCATTAAGTATTATAAACTCGTTGGGGGCGTACAGATAGGCTTAAGTACTTTATTACCTTAATGACCTGTTATCTGTAAGCCTACGTTGTATTGTCCATATCTTATCGAATGTCACTAATGTCCTAATAGCCTTGTACTGGATCAAAACAAGTACATAAGTGATTTGCACGCGATATATTTCCGCGATTGTCAATGTTTTTTTATTTAAAAGCTTCGATGTATTGACCTTGAGGTATAAAGCAACAAAACCGACTCAACTCTTAGTTAATATTAAAACTCTATCAAAGGTAAAAAGCGGAAACTTCCGTAAATGCATATAAGTAGGTAATGCGTATAAGTTCCTAAGTAGGTAAGTCAGAGCTCTGTACCTACCATTACTAAGTTATGTGGCGTTAACGATTTGTATGGAGTATTCAACAGCGTCGCTAGCGGTGACTTGTGGAAGTATGATTTCAATATCGGCATCACAGATTTATAGCGAAATAGATGATTCAAGTGTATGCTTCGCGTCCCAAAATGGAGCCAAAAGGGAGAGCATTGCTCTTCCTTTGACGCGATTTCATTTAGTTTTATACCACTTAGATAAGGTTTAACTGTCTAGAGACAGGGTAACTTGAATAGGGCGGCGTCATCTTTGAATGGGTTTCACTCGGACTGTCCATTCCCATCACTAAAGCGCTCATGAGAGGTTACCTACTGTAGAGAAAAAGTGGCGCCACGCTTGGTTATCCGTTCAAATGCAGGAACTCGCGGTATCTATTTCGATATAAGTCTGCGATCGTTAGTATGATTTCAACTGTAAAGTATCTATGAAATCCAAGCAGTGGCAACTAAAGTTTTGCAGCCGTTACGTTACGTTATCGTAGAACATATCGGTATCATGTTCATGAGTCACAGATAAAATAAATGTCATCGACGAGTTGAATCGATAATAATTCGAAACGCGTTTGTTCGATTATAGTAACGTAAACGCAGTTTACGATGGCAATTTGTGGTAGTGGTACTGGCTGTTATTCCAAGGATGCCGCTAAATATTATTTGTCGTCTTCTTAGTACCACAAGTATCAACGGAGAAGAAGGCAAGAGACCATTCGGCATGTTTTTAACTATATGGAAGCAGAGACGCGTGCTGATGTGGGACGCATCCTGTATGGATACTGGCATCGTCCCTCTTCCCCAAGAATACCTTTTTTGTGCACTTCGGAGTCGAGACCTTCGGCTTTCGGGGACCCAACGCCCTTAACATAAAAAAAATCTCCAAGCATCTGGCAGAAAGAACTTGGGATCAATGATCTTGCAGCTTACCCCCTCAATGGGTTATCGTTGCGATACAAATGAGTATACGTGCTCAGCATCCTGGGACCCTCTTTTTAATTTAGCTTAGCTTTTAAGAGTTTTAAGTGAGTGTTTATTTATCATATCAATTGCTAGGTATTCGAATTTGACACCAAGTCTAGTGTAGCGATGATATATTTGCACAATGCAAAAAGATAGGTACTACTTATACATAGATAATTTGCAAATGAAACACCTATAACTTACTATTTCAAGTTTACACAGTTTGATGACATTCCGTGCATTGCTAATAAGTTACAGTCTTGCAGTAAATACAGTACAGCAAATATGCAAATACGTCACTACATTACTGAAACATGGATATTCTAAATAAGAAAAAAATAAAAAAAATAGAAAATCCAAAAAAGCAAATCATAGGGGCATAGCCACAAAAGATACAAATTTAATGTAAAAAAAATTTTGCTCTAATGTCATTATTCACGGAGAAAACAGGGGACTACGTTTGTATGGAGAATTGGCGCGACTCCTATCCTCTTAATCTTGGATACTAAATTGACAAGTGCAAATGTCAAATTCACAAATAACATCACACTTTATTGTTTAGTGGTTTACAAACCATCAACAATATTTGCACCCTGGATAGGTATAAATGGTTTACGTGGGTAATATTAATGAAAAAAGTGATCATCGAAATCGACCAAATTTAAACGTTTACTAGATTACTTTGTGGGATAACTTACCTATAAAAATCGAGACTAAATTTAATTTATCGTTAATTTTCAAAAGTGGAGGCACAGCACTATTTCAGAATTGCTAAAAACAGACTACACCGGCAATGTCATTTTAGTAACTGAGTATAAAAATAGACCATACTTAATTAGATTAGAGCACAAAAAACAATGTGACACTTCCCAGGCACGTGATAGTCATGTGTCCAGGTCAAACACCCTTATTTAAATTTAACAGCAATAGGTACATAAAGAACGATAAACGGTTTTTTCGGCCACCTACCGACTGGTTTTAACAAATGTTGATTCTATATTTATTCAACAGCAAAACGACTTATCACGGTGAATATTAAGCCAGTATAGAACCGTGTCGTATTAAAATTGCTCGTCCCGATGAACGTGTTTGTAAACAGTAGTAACTTGATGTGACAAGGTATTTGTAGGCTCAAGAAGTTGTTTTATGATTTTTGGGAGTGTTTCATACGGTTCTTTGGTTTTAGATTTTTAGTAAAGTACTAAAGTAGTAGCCGGTTTAAATACCGCTGCTCAAGGAAAGTCACCGTTACTTTAACTGTTGGATGTGACGCCGTTTAGCGTACTGAAGTTATTTTTAACCTGAATTTAGTATACTTGCAATTAGAATTTGCAACAGGAATCTGTTATTTCAGGATATGAAACGAACCGCAGTTGTTATCAAATTTACGTTATCGAATGAGCGACAGCTTGATAATAAAATTGCTTGGCCCATTTTTAGGAGCATTAAAAAAACACAAAAAAATATTGGTGTCTCTTCTCGACACGACAAAATTCAAGGGTTCCAGCCAATAATTGTTGTATGAAAGATCTGATCTGATGTGTTAAGGGAACCTCCCCAGCTAATACTGTCTCGTAAAAAACAAGGATTTTTCTATGTTACGTAGGTATTTTATGTCCAATCAAAGATTCTTTAAATGTCGTATTAGCCTTTTACAATTAGAATTCCCAATTAAACTATATCCAACTTGAGTGGTACCATACGCGTTTATTTTGGTACCAAACACAAAAATAACAATTTTCAACATCGAACAATTCATATAAATATTATCTGACCCACATAGTATTATATTAGCTCTCGGTTTATTTAGAATTTAGACAATGACGTCTTTAAAAAATCATAAAAATATCGTTTATTTACTTTGTTGAATTACTAAAATATTAATAATGTATCCTAAAATACTGCTTATCTATGACACTAATTAAAAAATGTTGATAACAAGCTTCAAGCTTTTGCTTATACGTCAACAAGTTTTACATACAAAAATAGAAAAAATATCCCACCGTTTCGTACTAATAAACATTTATAACAAAAGAAATATTAATTAAACCTAGAGGAATGACGCGTGTACATGTGACAGGTGTTATACCCTTTGTCATGGTAATATACAGGGGTCGGATTTTTCATCGCATGATCCGAGGCAAGAAAACTATGGAGTCGATATTAAAATTAAATTATTATTTAAATTATACTCATACTCATTCATTTAATTAAGAATTAAATTAAATTGTAAATACATATAATAAATCGTTATGAGTAGAAATAAATTACATTGTAAATAAAAATAAAGTAAAATAAAACATCACTTTTATTTTGTGCATCTAGTTTCCAATATCCATAAAGCTTGTAGACACAGGAATGAGTGCCTCAAAATCTTGACAAGGTATGGCATGTGCATTGTCCATTTCAAAATTACAATTGTAAAACGAGTAAATAATGGCAAATTTTTCCATATTTTAATTTTATTCAGTAAGATTAATTTTCGATTAACATTTTAATCTGTTAACCTGCACAAGGGGCGAAGTATTACGGGACTAAGAAAATTAGTGAGTATGAGTATGAATATGAATTAAAAGTTTAATTTTAATATCGACTCTATAGTTTTCTTGGCTCGGATCATGCGATGAAAAATCCGACCCCTGGTAATATACCAGTAAATTCATATAACAAGTCGCAAGTTACCATAACTTCATGGGCCACAACTAAGCTAATTAAAAAAAAACTTCACTGGTATTCCTTATTCAAACTTGATTTGAGAAGCCAAATTATTGGTTAAACTCACCGTTTTTTGTATGTAATTGAAAAATTACATTTAAACTGTAAAACACGAAAAAAAAGGATTTTAACGCGCGCGTGTTACATACGGCCGCGTTCGGAACCAGACTACGGAGTACCGGCGCCGGCGCAGCCTCGACACTATATTCAGTCATTCATCGATAATTATTTATTACCATCTAGGCGATACCGTTTCGTTTCAATCACAATCGATTCGCGTTTTCAGCGGGCCGATTTGTTGACTGCTAGGGCTATGTCATCATCGTTAAATGAACTTATTAAAATCTGATGCGTAACCGAGTGACAGCTGACATCGCACTGTTTTTTAATGCTTGTGAATATTTTAAAAAGTTTATTTGAAAAGGGTTGGTAGAGCATACAAAACGTTACGTAGACAAATTCATGACCAAGTATTTCACTTTCAGCGAAAGTTTAGGTTGAAAACTAGATTGAAAAGTTACAGTACCTAGTGATAGTCTGTCGCCTATAGTATACTAAAAACAATGTCCTGAGCTGCTCCTTACGACACCCACGGAAGAAATAGATATAGTACATACATCACGCATGTATTCCCAAATGCAGTAGGCAGAGCACACGAACACTACATAGACAAATTTATGAGTATTTCACGTTTGACAGTAATTTTTTTAGGTTTCAAACTTAGCCAAAACGTGGCGTAGTTAGCTCCTTTGCACTAACGTGCACTGTGTACTATTTTGATTTAATATTATATCTAAATAACGTTAGTTGGACCCGGTCACATTTTACAAATCACATTAAGAGGAAAACAATCGATAAATTTATCATTTCGTCGAATTCAACACAAAGCTACGTATTTATTTCAGTTGAGCCCTTCATTGGAAAGCTTATCAGTGGCAAAATAACTTCGCGGTCTACCTACGCAATAGTCATTTACATTCATTACAATTATCTGCAAATTTACCGCAAAACTAAAATTGCCCTTATCGTTCTAAGGCATCATAGTTACCTAGCTAATGTAATTTGTGCGTACTACGAATAATCTACATCTTAAAGATAAGTGTATTATCATTTTTACTGTCATTATTCTTTCCTTGAACCTTCCTGTCAAAAAGACACCTTGAAATTGCGGTAATATGACCGTATAAAGACGTATATCCGAGTTAAACGACCACCAAAGTCAGACGGAAATCCTTTTACTCTTGCTATAGGTAGTAGGTATTATGTCTACTTACGCGCGTATATTTAACCCCGCCTGTAATACAGATTTGAAGGTAATTTTATTAAATACTTAGGTAAGTAGCACCAAGTATAATGTTTTAAACTTCCGTGATTCTCAGTCATATTTATACATACGCGGGACTTAAGAGGATAGGAGTCGCGCCACTTCTCCATACAAACGTAGTCCCCTGTTTTCTCCGTGAATAATGACATTAGAGCAAAAATTTTTTTTCATTAAATTTGTATCTGTTGTGGCTATGACCCTACGATTTGCTTTTATCGATTTTCTAAATTCTTTATTATTTTTTAATTTTTTTTATTTACTATTCTCCTAATCTTTTTTATTTACTAGACTCCTATCCTCTTAATCACGCTTGATTTAAAAACCTCTCGACGGTTCGGTTTCCAGTGACCACGGTCACTGTAACGCGGTCGAAATGTCGAGAGGTAATCAACACCAAATGTTTGTAAAAGTGCATTAGATGGAAGATGTAAAGTACGTTGCTGACTGTACAAGTAGAGCCTACAAAACATAGAATATGTTTGCACATCGATCTTTGGAAAAAGACTGTTGGTGTAGCGTAAGTTAGAGTGAGACAGCGCTCTACAAAAGGTAGATACCTACTGCAAAAACGTGTCGTTTCGAAATAATAGATCACTAGATGGCGAATCATAGAGACCGCATTGCCTCTTGCCGCCCAATGTCCTCTTTAAAGGACGAAGTAAATGTCATAATAAATTTGAATTTTACATTAATGACGCTATGTATCAAATTCGCGCAATCAAAAAAGGGTAGCAGGATAGCCTAGGGAACACTGCCCCAGCGATTTGGGCCGAAACTATAAACAAACGATGCCTTTTGGGGGAGGTTATACTCTGCACAAAGTTTCATCCCTCTGCTACCCCCTGGGGGTAAAAAACATATGAATAACCCCAAAAGTATTTTAATTATTTTTTCCTAAACTATGAAAGTGATGAATTCCAAATTTTGTACAAATATTAATAAGAATTAAAGCTTGAAAATATATTAACCCCCTAACCCTAACCATTTAAATTCTTGTAAAAAAAAAACAAAAAACAAGTATGACCCTGTATATCAAGTTTGGCTCATTAACTCACTAGACTAAAAATTAAGTATCACACATACACATACATACATACATAACGTCACGCCTCTTTCCCATAGGGGTAGGCAGAGACTACTTTGTTCCACTTGCTACGATCCTGACATACCTCTTTTGCTTCATCCACATTCATTAATCTCTTCATACATGCTCGTCGGTTTCGGGTACTCCTATCACAGCAATCATAAAATTACATAACAAACATAGTTTTAACTTGTGCCAGCTAACATTTAAGTAATGTTTTTTAAAACAGATTTTTATTTTTATAACAATCATTAAATTATTATCTGTAATTATAATAAAAGCCAATCATTATCACATGATATAAATTACCTCAATTAACACATGTTCTGGAGGCCTTTCCTGTTTATTAACAACTAGCTTTCCGCCCGCGACTTCATTCGCGTAAATTTCCGATTTTGGGGTTGTAGGTTTCTGAGCCTATTCATTACAAACAAACAAAGTTTTCCTCTTTATAATATTAGTGTAGATGTAGATGTAGGTACCTATCTAAACCCAAATATATTACTGAATCCCCTTTTTTTATTCAAAATAAAATTTAGCCTATGTTACTCATGGATAATGTGGCTTTCGAATGGTGCAAGAATTTTTAAAAACGGTCCAGTAGTTACTGAGCCTATTCATTACAACCAAACAAACAAACAAACAAACAAACAAAGAAAGTTTTCATACATACATACATACATAACCGTCACGCCTTATTCCC
>BHDV01032687.1:0-11991 GCA_005406045.1 Adoxophyes honmai | reverse complement strand
GCTGAAACTAGATCCGACCTCAATGAAGACGCGCTGGCGGCATGCGCTGTTGTTGGTGGTTGCACGGGCATGCGTCAGAGGAAGATGCAAGTTAAACGCGAAGGCGCACTGGTGTGGACGTAGCTAATTGAGACGTGACATGGTCATGGTTTTGTCTATCATAATTCGTGTGCTCTGCCTACATCAAAAGAATACAGGCGTGATTATGTATGTATGTATGTATAATTATAATTAACCTATCTGGTATAAAGATGTAACATCCAAACACATGACGATGACGCCGCGTGTGGTCTCAACCTAACCCTGAACCTTAACCCCATAGTAATAAAGACGTTTTCCAATACTTTGTATGTTAAGGACATGTGGTAACGTTTGAGTTTTTATATTTAAAAGTTACTGGCCCTGTGGAGCATTGGAGGAATAAACACGAGAGCAGACCGATCAATATTTATTTTTTGTTATAATATATTATCAAACTGCGTTTAGAAAGGGATTGGAGAGATTAGATGTTTTCCCCAAACTCGTTAGCTCCGCGTAGGGCGGGAATACCGGGATCCCGGACGATTTTTTCCGGTATTAAAATACCGGTGTTGACCCATCTAATACCGTAATCCCGGTATTAGTAAAAAAATAACTATTTGTTATTTTTCCATCGTTTAAACATCACCACATCAGCCCAGCGGTGCCTGATCACAGGAGTTTTGCATTATTTACATGGTGATTGAGGTATTTTGAATGATAAAAACCTTCACAACCGCGAGGTGTACAGTCTTAGGGAATATTTCCTTCACAATGAGTGCGGGATGCATCGCGATGTTGTGGCAGTTGACAGAAACTTCACACAGCTCTCCTTGGCTACTGAGAACTGGCGTAAATTCAAGGTGTTGAGCACTGAGGATTGCAAGGACGAATGGAAGAGCAAGGAGCTGCACGGGCGCTTCTACCGGGCCCTACATGGGCCTGATGTAGATTTGCTCGCGTCGGTAAACTGGCTACGCTTCGGCAACCTCTTTGGGGAAACCGAAGGTTTCGTCTGTCAAATTGCTGATGATGTTATCATGACGAATAACTACCGGAAATATATCCTAAAGGATGGTACGGTCGACATTTGTCGGGCATGCCACCGTCCCAGTCTCCCAGTGAGTCACTCAGGTATATTATTTCCGGTTGTTCTCATCTGTGTGCACAGACATAACCTAGTAGCCAGAATTATCCACCATCAACTTACTCTTCAATACGGCCTTGTAGAATCTGAAGTGCCGTATTGCAAATACACACCGACGCCAGTTCTTGAGAATGGTCCTGCTACGCTCTACTGGGATCGATCTGTTATCATGGGCAGGATTATTGTTGCCAGTAAGCCTGATAATAATATCATGATAATAGACCGATCACAGCGCCGTGCACTGCTCGTCGACATCACCATCCCCCATGACGAGAATCTCGTGAAAGCCGAGAAGGACTAACTCAGCAAGTACCTTGACTTGGCTCACGAGGCGACCGATATTGTGGGATTTGGATTCGACGATCATTGTACCAATAGTCGTCACAGCAAACGGTCTCATAGCGAAGAGTCTTGACCACCACCTTAGGAGACTCTCGCTAGACGGTTGGCTCAAGGCTTTGATGCAAAAGGCGGTATTCCTTGATACGGCGCGCATCGTCAGGAGATTCCTCAGTTTGCAGCCCTAACCGCCGGTAGCTTGGGTCCTGCCCCTTTCCGACGGCGTCCTAGGTTTATTTACAAACGCTCTGGGCACAATTTTGCTTGCTATGCACACACTTTAGTCGGCTACTCGACGCATTTGGCGCTGGGGTGCATCTGTCAAAAGTCATCTGTCCGAGACTTCAATCAATAACCAATCACAATGCAAGTGTTAAGCGCGCGAAAAAATCTCTTTTATCATTGGTAGATCGAAGTTTCCCGCGAAACTGATTTATTACGGAGGTATATCATGAAGCATTATTTGTTTGGTAATACTGTAGCACTGACTACACAAAGAAAAGACGAATTCTATTATACCGAATATAAACCAAAAGAAACATCACACTACACATCAAATATGGGAAATGACATCATGGAATGGCATCGTAAGCTTGGCCACATTAATGAAAAAGACTTAAAGATTATGGCTACAGATGAGCTTATGTATGGACTGAAGTTTACGCACGAAAATAAATATATTATAATAATTAAAAACGTCATTCTTTAAATAAAAACATACTTTCCAACTTTTGATTCAATACCGGTATTAATACCGGGATCCCGGTATTGTACTCCAATACCGGTAGTCAATACCGGTATTCATTTCTGTCCGGTATTGGCCGCCCTAGTTCCGCGTAGCAATAGTTCCATTCGCATTTTTCCCCACTCGGATTTCTACCCATTCGACGTTTTTATCATTCATACGTATTGCCAATAGTCATAATTATTCAATTGTATATTTGCTCAATCAGTTTTTTTATTATTCCTGAATTTTACCAGGGTCCTCATTTCCTAATAGCAAATTTACTCAATGAGTTTTTTTTACTATTCGCGATTTATACCACGGCCCTGATTTCCTAATAGCAAATTTTCTCAATCCGTTTTTTTTATTATCTCAAGTATTTATGGTAAATGATGTTTAGAAAATATAATGTATGAAAAATATAAAAGTAGATATTTGTATTCATATTTAAATATGTATTCGTTGGAACTATAGAACATACTGGTATAACTTAATAATATCACGCAAGAAACAAACGTGTTACGTAAAGTTACAGCGATTTTTTTTTATAATATCGCGTGCAAATCCGGTAACGGAACAAAATCGCGTAAGAAATTACAATATTACGAAAAATAACGACAGGAAAATTGTTGGTATGAGAACAACATCGCGTAAGAAATTAGAATATCGGAAAAAATAACGACAGAGAAACTTCCGGTATGGGAACAATATCGCATAAGAAATTAAAATATCGTGCGAAATGTCGGCTAGACATATTTGAGAATAGGAATGCAAGCGAATGACAAAAAAAGGTGAATAGGTAGAAAATCGAGTGGGGAAAAATGCGAATGGAACTATTGCTACGCGGAACTGACGAGTTTGGGGAAAAGATCTAATCTCTCAGGGATTGAGCTCATAGGTATGTCATTTTTGAACTAAATGCATGATATGACATTGTCAGTGGTAGAGTATGCTAAAGTAAATTGTTATTTTGGTACAATGAATTTCTAAAGCATGGAAAAAATATTAAAATATGTAGAGTTTTTCTATTGATTTCCGTTAGCATTAAGAGATAATACTTCAGATCAAATAGAGTTACTTTCTTAAACCTGTAACGTTTTTAAAGTTACATTTTAAATATTTTTTTTATTTATGTAGTTTTGAACAGCTACGGCAATTTGATAAAGCGAAATAACGTGGTTAGTGACAGATTTGTCAGATATGATATTATAATTTTTTATTAAAAAAATGTCAGTATTTACCGAGAATAGAGTTTAAATAAGCAAATCATATTCAGCTATTAATTCTATTATCTATAAGGGTCTTCACTTATGAAGATATCAAATATTGGTTTATAATTATATTTAATCATTTATTAAGTACAGTTGTGCTAACGGTACTCTCGAATCCCTTTCTAATCGCGGTTCGATAATAATAATATTTCCTGTGTGGTGTTTTGATAGAATAACACTTCTCCGTTTCTTCTGTGGATGTCGTAAGAGGCGACTAAGGATTTAGGTATGTTTTAGGCGACATGCTAGCAACCCGTGACTGTTATACCTGTTCTGTTTTGATCCTAAAAGGGTCAATATCAGATTTCGTCCCGAACTTTCTAATTTCTTTGGCGCAATTTTTTTCTTCAATATTTGCAATAAATGAAATGACGTACCTTGTAAACGACTGAATTTCTTATATAACTAAGTATGTTATTGTGCTGAAATTCAGTCGTTTACAAGGTATGTCATTTTATTTATTGCAAATATTGAAGAAAAAAATTGCGCCAAAGAAATTAGAAATTTCGGGACGAAATCTGATATTGACCCAAAATTGAAGAAGTGGCTGCGAAGCGTGGATTGGTCAGAATTATATCTGTCACATTTCGTGTGCTCTGCCTATTCCATTTGGGAATACAGGCGTGACGTATGAATGTATGTTGTATGTATACCACAGCGTGTAGCGTGCGATTGCTTATTAAAAACAGCGTAAACTTTGTTCGCTATAATTATGGCAGTTTCAAATTTATTTTCACCAGCCATGCGAAAAATACATTATTTATACATTAAACTACTATTATACAGAATTAGTTAAAGACGGTTTACGGCTAACATAGGTTCATGTTATGATTAGTCGCTTTACGGCACGATCGACAAAGAGCTATTGGTTGCGTGCTAGTAGTGGTCACAAGGGAATGTAATCCGGACACGGGATCGCAAATTCGATCCCGCGGGATTAGAAGCGAATTTGCGAGATCCCGGATATTTTATTGTGTTAAAAAAAAGGTAAAAGTTCGGACGACTGAAAACGACGAAAACTGCTTGCTATACCTTGTTTGTTTAGGTAGTTAAAACAATATAAAACAATCTTGACATGTCTTTTTGTTGAAATACACAGTCTAAAAATGAAAATCGTTACATTATACAATTAAATTACGAAAGTAAATGATTTTTTCATACCTAAATTGTAAAATGTAAAGATTTCAATTTATAAAGTGTACGTTTAAATAAAAAGACACGTCAAGATTGTTTACATTGTTTTAACTACCTAAACAAATAAGGTATAGTGGGTTGATTTGATATACAGTGTGCTACCAGCACCCGGGCTTCTTTTAAACAATGTTATAATAACATATTTAGGCGACAGGCTAGCAACTTACCACTGTCACATCTCTTGACTTAAAACAAAAAAAATATGCGAAAAGTGGCGTTCATGCGATCTGTCGACCCCATCTGGGAATACAGGCGTGATGTATGTATGTATGTAAAGTGAACTATACGTTGTCGGTTTAGGTAGTTAAATCAATGTAAACAATCTTGACGTGTCTTTTTATTTAAACGTACACTTTATAAATCGAAATCTTTACATTTTACAATTTTGGTATGAAAAAATCATTTACTTTCATGATTGAATTGTATAGTGTAACGATTTTCATTTTTAGACTGTGTATTTCAATAAAAAGACATGTCAAGATTGTTTATATTGTTTTAACTACCTAAACCGACAACGTATAGAAGTAACATGGATATACCAATTGTGTCTACTGTGTGGTCCGCTTCAATATTGTTTTAATAACTAAGTGACGTTGCGCAGCACAGCTGAAAGTATAAATATAACAAAAGCTTTCTTCAAGATGGCTTCACGTTCTACTAATCTAGAATAAAATTGCCTTAGCCCGTATTCAACCAAACTATACTATCATCATCATCATCAGCCTATATACGTCCCACTGCAGGGCACAGGCCTCCTCTCAGTATGAGAGGGCGTGGGCTATAGTTCCCACGCGGGCCCAGTGCGGATTGGGAACTTCACACACGTTGAATTACTTCGTCGCTGTGTGTAGGTTTCCTCACGATGTTTTCCAGCGGTTCGACATGTGGCTTCTCAAGCAGAGGGTTCAAATCCCGGGCTCGCACCTCTGAATTTTTCGGAATTTATGTGCGATATCGAATTTGATATTTATCACGAGCTATTCGGTGAAGGAAACTATAATAAAATTAAAGGAAATACTGATAATATGATTAGAAGGAAATACATTTTGATATACCTACGTATTTTAGGCCGCAGGTTAGCAACCTGACACTATTTTTTTTACGTAAAAGCAATCGCATAGAGTGCCTATGCCATGCTAGTACTGTGTCGAGCTCTCGAACGTTTACCTTAAATGCTTACCGAATAGAAAACGTTAACCACTTTGCACCTTAAGAATGACTTGGCGTCAGTGAGGTCACCGGTGTAAGATCATCATCAATGATCGGAATAGGTAGTGCCAAAGTGCCATTTCGGTGCGTAAGCTTAGTATGGATAGGATTTTTAGCCCGGGGACTTGAATGAACATTTTAAGTTAGTGTTTCGTTTAAAATATGTTTTAAAGAAAGAGTGCGTGGCACTTGGTATACTGATACCAAGTGCCACGCACTCAGTAGATGTTGAAAGGTCAATTTCTACATTTAAATGGCTACTAGACGTCAAAATAAATAGGTTGAACGATGTTAATGTTTCGTGTTATGTTTTATAGCTGTATGTGACTTTTAAACGAAAGTAAATGAATGATAAATGTACAATGTCTGTTTTTTAGAGTAGAGGAATCACAAGTCTTATCCATGTTATGTACAATGTTTAAGAGGAAATATGCCGGTCGAGGGAATTGAAAAATAGGTATTTGCTAAATCTATTGCTGTCGCGCCGTGACCTGCCCAGACGACGTCGAGTGCGATAAGAACAACTACAGCTCGGACCGAAAATACCTATGAAAATTATTCAAAAACAACGTTTCGTAGTCCCCTGATTTCTTCTCCAAAACTTAACCGATTAAATATGTTTTTTCATTAAATGTTTAAAAAATGTCATAACTGTGTTTCTATGTTCTTATATTTTGATATAATTGTGTTAAAATTGGTTTCTAGAGGTTTGAACACAACGGAAAAAACTTACTAATTTTTGATGTTTTTGAAGGTTAATATCTCCTTTAATAATTCAATAAAGAAAAAAAAGAAAACATAGGAACATGCTAATATATCATTAGATTGTTGATGTAAAAAATCATTGTTCTACGGGTAATATCCAGCGAGGAATCAGGGGACTACGTTTCCATACAAAATATGACCGCTCCATTTCCTCTTAAGGTCATTTACCCGAAATGACAGTACCTATTCCGATCGTTGATCATCATATCGTCAACATAAACACATCACGCCTCTTTTCCCAAATGGGCTAAGACACAGGACGCTAGACAAAACCATGACTGTTTAGTTACGCCACTGATGATATCCACGGATGAAATGGAGAAGTGTTATTCTAAACTCGACATCACACGGGTCACCTAAACTCGGAACTAAAATTCACAAAAAAGTAGGTGAAGTACTTATTTTTTGGTGAAGTAACAATGCTGTATCAATATAATGCACATACCATCGAACCAATTGATTCCTAACCCATCATAGAACCTATTCACAGTGAACGTCATAGTGACATTGCATTGCTTGACAAAGGAAATGTTTATAACGTTTATTGTGACAACGTTCTATGGTGGGTTAGGAATCAGTTGGTTCGATAGTACATACATCACGCCTATATTCCCAAATGGGGTAAATAGAGCACATGAAACGCTACATAGACAAAACTATGACCATTTCACGTTCCGTGACCACTTCTAGCATATTTTTTTAGGTTTGTAGTTGGTAGGTATTATAGTGACACGTTGCTAGCCTGTCGCCTAAAATGTACTGTAACCTATCTCCTTAGTCGCCTCTTACGACATCCTCGGAAGAAATGGAGAGGTGGTATGTTAAACCCGACACAGATAATGTAATATTTTAGTGTATGAATTCATTTAATTTTGTCAGCCTCCATTCCATGATTGTTCGCGGTCAGGTTAAACCCGGTCAGAGTTTTTAGGGCATCAAAATTAGGTCTCACTAATCCCTCTTCTATTTCTGGACGCCTGCCAATGCCAACCTTTATAGTATTATTACGAGTATTTACATTATTTTCATATTTTACAATATTTATTTAACCTCGTAAGGCCCCGCGTACTTTATAGAGTACAAATTACTAGTAAGCATAACAGCCGAATGTACTTCATTAAGTACAAATTGTTCAGTGGAAAATGAACTTAAAGATCAGGTTACGTAAGATTCAACATTTTAAGCCATGAAATTTGTGTCTGGGTCTGAGGCCCTAAATTAAGTATTTAGAGTCAGGACTTAGGAGGATAAAGGTACAAACATACATCTTGCCATTCCCTGATGGAGTGGGCAGAATAAACGTAAATAGTCAAAACATGACTATTTCACATTTGGCATAATTTTAGGTTAAACATAGACGAAAGAAGTACATTAGTGACAAGTTGCTAGCTTTCCGCCTAAAATATATCTTAACCCATTTCCTTAGTGGCCTCTGACGACATCCCGGGAAGAAATGGAGAGTTTTTATTCTAAACCCGACAACACACGGAACTAGGCAATGTAGGTATATTATGTGTATTGTAATAATAATGACGTTAAAAATGAGATGATCCGATATAAAGCGCATTTTGACCGAAATTTTGTTGTTAGGAATTTCGCAAAGGTACTTATACTCTGTCGGTTTAGGTACTTAACTAAAAGTAAACAAGCTTTATGTCAGATTTGACAGGTTAAGAACGTTTTTTTTTTACTACACAATTTTTTTCGGTTATTAAAAAAGTTTAGCAAAGGAATCTTACGTAATATTTGTTGATCTGATGAATGTTAGTGTTCTAATTCCGATTGTTTCTGGTATTAGGTAAATTTAGGCACCAACAATTTTTTTTTATTGTTTCCTTCCTTTGCTAAACTTTTTGAATATCCGAAAAAAGTTGGGTAGTAAAAAAAAACGTTCTTAACCTGTCAAATCTGACATAAAGTTTGTTTACTTTTAGTTAAGTACCTAAACCGACAGAGTATAGTAAATTTGATTTTAGAAATTTTGATACGGACCCAATAGTAATACACGATACCATGATACGGACTCAATAAAACTGAATGTATAACTCCCTCAATGTGTTTTGTCAATCGCTTGAAGGTCAGCAGGTAGAGATCCCTTAAGAACATATCTTTTGTACTTATGTTTTGTTTTGTTTGTTATTTTGTACAATAAAGAGTTACATACATACATGTGTGACTGGTAACCGGCGGGCAGCCGCCGCGGCGGCACATGTGGCTAATCATTCTGCTTATTCATTTATTCTTATTGCAACTACTCACGTCATTGTTCGACTTAGGGTTCCATAGAGTGAAGAACCTATTGTTTATAGCAGGGTTCGTCAACTAGAGGGCTGAGACCCCCTGGTGGTTGTAAAAGAAGAATTTTAAGATTTAGTAAACAAACATACATAAGTATACATACATCATGTCAGTTTTCTCAAGCAAGGTAGGCAGAGCACACGCAACGCTTCGTTTGCGTTTCGTAGTAACTTTTAGCATGATTTTAGGTTGAGACTAGCGTTGCCAGGCGTCCGGATAAAGCCGGACATAGGTAGGCTTTTTCATTGCGTGTCCGGCCAAAATAAACGGTGTCCGGCTTGTCCGGCTTTTGTTAGGCTTTTTACATTTCGCACATCGCACACGAGCGAGCGTCGAGCGTGGTGCCCGAGCGCCGAGCGTGGCCGAGCGTAAGCGAGTCAGTCAGTCGTTCGCTCACTAAGGCCGAAAACTTAATTTTCGTGGCCACAATTAGCAATTTTTTAGGTTTAAAGTTAGATAAAAGTGACACGGACTATTTAACAATAATATTATAAGAATAATAGGGTGTCCGGCTTTTCTACCCAAATGTCCGGCCAAACTGGCTAGTCTGTCCGGCTATTAGGTTTGGCGACCTGGCAACCCTAGTTGAGACATTGATGAAAGAAGCCTGTCGTCTAAAGCGTGTCATATTTTATCTGCTTATAAATGCCATCTTCCCATATGTCGATGCCAACATTGCCAACAGATACTTGACGGTAAAATATAAGTTGTCTGCGCTGTGTGTTAGCTCATTGAATTGTATAGGGAGCAGTATTGACAGATATCCGTTCAGATACAGATATTTTATCATGTCTGTGTCGTCTGTAAAGTCGCGTTTTCACCTAGTGTTCTGAACAGTTCTGAACGAGCATTCGTTCGTTCGGGCGGTAGATGAAAACGCACAACCGTTCGAATGTGTTCGTTCAGCGTTTTTTCATTTAAGTGAAAACAGATGTTGTCTGTTTTGAGCGAACATAAGCCGAACAGCGAACATTTGTTCTGAGCAAATGTTTGCTCAGAACACTAGGTGAAAACGCGGCTTAACACGCTTAACACTTAGGCGCTGCGCAGACGTCAGAGTTTTGTGCGATCGAGTCTGCGCAGCCATAAATTGTCTGAATGGCGCGGTGACAGCTTCCAGGAATTTCCATTCAGAGTTTCGTGGAAACTGTCACCGCGCCATTCAGACAATTTATGGCTGCGCAGACTCGATCGCACAAAACTCTGACGTCTGCGCTGCGCGTTACCTATATTCCTTAGTTGCCTCTTACGACATCCACGGAAGAAATGGCGAGTTGTTTTCCGACACCACATGAAAAACGTAGTATAATAATAACGATCACGCTTGGCCTTTCCTTCGCGGGGTCGCTTATTTTTAGCTCGATTACAACGGAAAACGAAAACGGCTAAATATACAGCATCCTCTAAGTGGTTTATACGAAGAAAGTCGGTTTTAATTCCATTTGATCTATTCTTATCCCTTTATGGGACCGTTGCAACAAATGATCTTTGAGTTGTGTTTGATACAGGAGATGTTTTCAAATGTTATTGGGATGGAAGTTAATACAAAATAACCTTTTGATTATGTTGTCTACACTGATTTGATTAGTTTTTATATCTGTTCAGGTATAGCGTCAAATAAATACAACGTGTTGCAAAAATACGCGTAAAGCGGAAAGGGGGTTAAATGGTCTATTATATGGAGTCTATTTACAATATTTGAAAAAAAAAAAAAACAGTAATTACTCTTATTGAGTTTGCAAACCTTTTTAAATAATAAATTAAAAATTCGTCAAAGAATACACTGTTAAATGATCTATGATAACTTCAGTTCTATTAAGTGACAGCTTACTAGGTTTTACATTATTTTTCGCTTTATTGATTTATAACATTTTTACCCGGTTTTTGTAACACGTTGTAATATGTTTGTATACTCAAACCAATTCATTCCAGAAGCTATAAAAATTTTTGTTCTACGTATAAAGGAAAAAATATTACTTTTATTGTGTTTACTTACTGAGTGACATAGCATTTTTAAAAAGAAATCTTTATTACGTTTTTTGCTACTACGTTTTACGGTGGGTCAGAAATCGTGATTTGAGTGTAGGTACAGTCGAGTTCATTAATATATGAGCAAAACTGAGGGTGAAAAAATATCTGTACACCCTTATGACATTGACAATAAGGTGCAAAAGTTTACATATTTGGCATTTGTCTGCTCATATATTTATGAACTCGACTGTACCATCGCGAACCGGGATTGTTGAGCCACTTGCCACTGTTCGCAATTTAGACGTGTAATCAATGACCGATGTGACCGACTAGATGTTAGCTATTGGATTAGTATTACACCACCAAGTTACAAACATAAGTAAGTGGCTCAACAATCCCGGTTCGCGATGGTGTACTGTATGACAATGACAATTAACAAACAATCAAACGACTCGCGGTGTGGTGAGTCATAGCTCACCGCTACTTTCACTATGATTGTCACGCGGCCTTGCCTGGCCGTCGAACCGACGGGTTCCCAACGTAGGAGTCGCTAGAGTACTCGTATAGGCCTTTCAAACATGAAGCTACTTGAAAATAACTAGTTCCTAACTGAAATTTAACCTAAAAAATATTATGCTAGAAGTGGCTACGAAACGTGAAATAGTCATCGTTTTGTCTATGTAGCGTTTTGTGTGCTCGGCCTACCCCGTTTGGGAATACAGGCGTGATTGTATGTTTGTATGTAAGTAACTGAAATTGGTAGTTGCTTGAGCGTCACGCACGAAGCGACTGGTCGCTAACTAGTTACTATTTGATCACGAGACGCGGCGAGCCGATCCGTTTTTAACCCCCGACGCAAAAACGATGTGTATGTATCTGTCTGTGGCATCGTAGCTCTCAAACGGATGATCCGATTTTAATGCGGTTTTTTTTGTTCAAAAGCTATATCCGTCGAGAGTGTTCTTAGCTATGTTTGGTGGAAATCGGTTCAGGTCTTCAAGGTCATCAGGTCCCTTTTTGATCATGCTGCCTAAAAAGCAAAACGTCTAAGTGAA
>BHDV01032675.1:445409-460468 GCA_005406045.1 Adoxophyes honmai | reverse complement strand
AAAACATCAAAATCACCGAATTTTGTGTGCACGCTCTTAAGTCGCGTGGTCCTGGGACAGCCTGTATAAATTGAACCAGGTACCTACCAATATTATTGATTTCACGACTGTCTCAATACGTACCTACTTATAATACAAGTAGCGATAAGAACTCTTCTCTACATTTTTGCTGACGGATTTATTTCAATGCGAGCTCTATATGAAAGCTTCGAGAACGTTCTTTCAATTTCCTTTGAAGGTTTTCTTTCGAACTTTCATGCGGACGCAGTAACTTCATCATCGCCTTTCATTTGTTTCTAAGAAAAATGTAATAATACTGATTACAATTCTTCTTTTACTTCAGCTTGTTACAAACTGTGTTTGCGCAAGTAATTGAATAGGTATGTTAGTTGCACTGATTGAAACTTCAGTTATGAAGTTGAATATTTTATTTATTTTATAAGATTGCACAAGTAGGTAGTTACATTATGACAGGTTGGAAGAGTCGAATAAGAAGATTGTGGCCTACCTTAAATTTAAATCATTACTCTCGGTAGAGAAGAACTTAGATAAAAAATGTGTAAACTAGGTTGTAATTGTAAAGCTAGCTTATAACCTTAATTTTATTTTGGTGATGCCGACACAGGTTGGTTTAGAAATTACACTTTACCGAGATACTACATTTAATATAAACTGAGCTAAACCTCAGGCCTACATAAAAGTTCAGCTATCGTAATCTTGGGCGATAGTGGAAAGATTTACTTCCACAAGTTACCTAGTTTGGTTACTTTTAGGCAGAACTCATAGATAGATAGACGAAAAAAAGGCAATTCTGTTACCTTTTACCCGGATATTTCAGCAAGAACTGTGTTCCATTATTGCAAAAGTCGGGTCTAATAGTTACAATTTAATTTTGTCAAAATTATGCTGTTGCTAAGATCAATAGCCATTACGATTAAGCCATTGTTGAGGGTAAGGATTACCCCAAATAAGCGATAGAATCCCGTTAAGTAAGGGGAAACAAGTGGTATTTCCCATAGCACTTTGATCAACGGACTCGGTCATGCTCCGTCATTCCTCAAGCATTTATCAAGGAAATCTAATAGAACGAGTGCGCCGGACCGGCTAACCACCGCCATGCTTCTCATTCGACGACGAATGGCGTTTTATTAAAAGAGAGTCAGTATTTTACCAACAGAATACGATTTGATTAAATTTTGCATCATATTCGCGGTGTTTAGAAACAGCTACAAATACAGTTCTATTTTATTAAGTTTATTCCGAGAGGTTTTGTAAAGTAATAAATATCAAAGTACCTGTGTTTAATTTGATACGACTGCGCGCAAGTATCTCGAAGTAATAAACGTATAATATATCAATCAATACTCAACTAAGTAATTGGATTTTTTATTGTGTTGAATTGTAGAGTCGAAGTTATTGAAATGCAATCCCGTCTTAGGTGTTTGTTCGCTTTCTTGATTAGATTGTATGGTAGAGGTCTTAATAGATTTTAAAAACTTCGGTACACAAAATGCTACATAGGATATTTCCGTGACTATATCATCATATTACGTAGTCACTCCTAGTGCACTGTAGGGTATAGTGATAGGCGGCTAGCCAGTCGTCTAAGATATACCTAAACCTATATCCTTAGTCGCCTCTTACGACGTCAGCGGAAGAAATGGAGAGTATTCTAACCCGATACATAAAAGTTTACGTAAATAGATGTCTTTAAGTCTCCTTTATCACGCCCAGAACCCGATACAACTACAACGTCAACAAGCAAAGGGTGCTCCGGTTGTAAAGATGCAATATAAAAATACTTTATGTCGCAATTTGCATAGCGCTGCCGTGACGACAGTCATTTATACGCGTTGATTATGATGTTGTCGCCGACAACCTCATAAAAACGTCCTAAACCCTCAATCGTATAATTACGTAACACGTTGTTGAAATATAAAGCTTCAATATTTACATCTTTAGAGTATTCTAAGACAAACTTAAATTTTATAATGATTTATTTCCCCGTGTTGGATTCTTCTGTGGTTGTCGTAAGCGTTGCCAAGCGAAATAGGTTTCAGGTAAATCATGCTAAAGTGGCTATGAAACGTGAAATAGTCACAGTTTTGCCTATGTGAAGTGAGATAGTCATAGTTGTGGCTATTATATGTAATGTGAAGTAAGTAGGTAGTTCATAGTTTTGACTATGTAATGATTCGCATTGCTGTGTTTACCTACCCCATTTGAAAACACGTTCGTGATGCATGCATAAAACATGTGGAAAATGACAGTAAATCGTTCTTCACTTTATACCTACTCCCAAGTTATATGTATAGTTGTACAGTGGAGGAGCACACGTGTGTTCATCCCTAGTTTCTGTAGAGTTTTCGCTCAAACATTTCCGTAAAGCGAGCCGCCCATCCACGATAAGGCGAGTGGAAGGCAATAGACCATTCAATGAGGAACATGATGACATTGACCCCTTTAGTGTGAAAATGTTTGGCTTACTAGGTACGAGGGTAAAACTTTTTTACGTGCAGGTAGTATAAAAACGAATCATCTAGTATAAGAGAAATAATATTTAAACTTATCCTTTAAGGGTAAAAAATGGGGACACAACAAATTACATTTTAGCGCAGACGAAGCAAATGATATTTTTTAAAATTCATTTTTTTTTCTGTTTCACGTATGCAAATTTTCATGCATTCCCCGTGGTGTAACTACTTATATTAGTATGTACATCCTTAAACGATTAAGAAACGTTTACAAACTAAGGCTCAATTCACACCAGAAGAGCGGCGAAGGGCGGCGAAGCGGAGCGCAGTTTCAGTGTCATGAGAATTTTAACTTTATTCTCATTAAGATAAGACTTATTATCGCATGAGAAACTCCAACGAGACGCGCGAATGCTTGCGGATCCGCGGGAATACCGGCGAATTCCATAAAAGAAGCCGTGCGACTGCGCGAGAAGTCGCGGAAATGCTCGAGGATGCTCGAGCAGTCGCGAGCGGCCGCTGGCAATATCCCGCTCAATTCCCGCGCATTCCAGCGACTTCTCGAGCAGTCGCGGAAATCCTCGCGCCTTCTCTACCGAGCGGGTCTCTGCGCTTAGCCGCCCTTCGCCGCTCTTCTGGTATGAATTGAGCCTAACGGCATTTAATGACTTCGTTGACTATTTTTGATGTTTTCTTAAAATTAATAGGTAGGTAATCGAAATACCCCAACAATTCACAAATTTCACAATATTGTGTTTTAAACGCTGTAACTTACTTGCAAAGAAGGCTTTTAAATGTAGTAGGAAAGTCCAATAATAAAGAGCACGTGACAAGGACCAGTGGACCTCGTGGACGTAAAAGAAAACCAAGCGCTTAAAACTACATATAAATCGCTCTTTAGGGAAAGATTCTTCTGACAGCATGTTCTCCAATAGGTTCACAAAAAGGTTTGATGTTTTATCTTATCGAACCTTTTTGAACGCTCAGACGTTTTTTCTGAGCTGTTCTTTCGTTCTCTGGAATGCATTTTTGATGCTGGTGTCACTGGTGTCAGACGCAATTATCATTACAATCGTGAATTCCGTAGGTACCCTGGCAAGTTAGATAGCATGATTTTAAAGCGAAAGAGAGAGTAAATTTGCGTATCACTTTTACCGTTAAAAAGGGATGCGCGATCTCACCCTCCCACTCCAAAATCCTGCCATTCAACTTGCCGGGGACTATTCCAAAAGGCACTGAGGTTAGATCGGTCTTCAGTGAACCGAGCCCGGCACAGTACGTCTAGTGTAATGAAAACGATGATGATTTCGTTAACGAATTCGCTTGCGTGTTATCACGGAATTGTATGGAGACGTGCAGTTGTGCAAACGTTTCGCTTGCGGCGCTGTCACAGTTTCCATACAATTTTGCGATAACTCGCAAACGAATTCGTTAACGACTGCATAATCGTTTTCATTACACTAGACGTTCGGCAAATGTTATTGTTCGTTTGAGCGTTGTTATTCTCACTAATTCTGTCGCGAACTGCCCCGCGCACAAGCTACATAAAAGTCTCAGTGCTTACTTCTCTTTAGACTTTAGGCTTATACCTAAAAATTACGTGCTGTGAGTTCACGGGCTACACTTCATTCATTTCATGGATTTCATGCCTTTAAATTACATTTTGATGTACCTACGTCAGAATGGTGTTCGATGGAAATAAGAGAAGAAGAAGAAGAATCATTTAGTGTTGGATCTCTGGATAACTCTAACGCTTGTCACCTTTAGTCGCGTCGCTTACTTTAAATCACCAAATTATAATTCAAATACATATCTCTATGTGGGTAAACCAGCCTGCTATAAATAGGCACGTCTGTACTGGTTGTGTGGTTAGATATTTGTTTCCTTGAACGTGCCTGTTTCCTTTACTGATAAAAGTGTTTGGCACAATCCACGTAACGCAATGATTGGTCAGCCGATTCCCGAGCGTCCGCGCGGTAAAAATAGACCCTGTAATACGTTCATTTTCACCCTATACGAGTATCTACATTGTATACCGCCGCTTTGTTTTGTTTTTATCGTTGATATTGTAATCTCCGATGTAATCTGAATGTAATTTGTTTGATAGGAGGTATCAGATTTAACTTTAAATTTAATTGTTGTTTTAGCTATTTTAAAGTACGAGTTATTTGATTTTTGTTTGTACTTTTTAGGGTTCCGTAGTCCACACGGAACCCTTATGGTTTCGTCATGTCCGTCCGTCCGTCCGGGCTCGTACTCCGCCGCTACTGCGCCAACTGTCACGAAAATTGGTGGAGAGATAGATAAGGAAGTTCCAAAACTTGTGTACTTGGGTGGATTTCAACAAGTGTAGTTTTTTGCCAATTTTGGTGGCACTTTGCCCATTTTGGTGGCAATTTTTAAATTAGGTGGTATTATTTTCCCTTTATTTTTATATGATATCTTTCTCTCTCTTTTCTTCTTAATTCTTCACTTAAAATTACTGTCGAATAGAGATGATTAATACACCTATTTTTACACCTTTCGTAGCTTTTTCCAATTTTGGTGGCTCGAAACAAGCACCAAAATTTGACCACCAAAATTGGAACGGGCATAAAAAAAATGTCTAAAAAAAAACTTGTTACATTTATAACAAATTCAGACTACTTCCGTTAAAAAGAACCCTAAATCACTCAAATTAGGATTAAAAGACACGTTGTACTTGTAATCAAACACCTTTCATTTTTTTCAAGAGTCACCAAAATTGGAAAAATTTTGACGCCCTTTGCACCAAAATTGGGTTCTTACGTGATTGACGGAAACGTAGTGGCAAACACAGACCGCTTTCACCGTCAGTCGATGCACTGTAACTGGCAAGTAAACGGGAGGATAAGCTAATACTTCCTGGGCCGTTTAGAAGCGAGTTAGAACGAGTCGAACTATGTACACCAAAATTTGGTCGCGCGCTCGGACGTTTGTTTACAGTATGATTTTGGGTACAATAACCGAACTCACAACGGTGATATTTATTTTTACTGTTCCTCAATTAATTAAGTATAGACCTCGATTAAAATTATTTCGTGTTACCCGTGGGTTTCTTAGCAGATTAATGATATTGTAGTAAAAATGGATTCCGGACAGCCCACCAAAATTGGAAATCAGGGTTTTAACATTTTTTTTCTTCCAGATTAAAAGGCATGTCAAATGTTTTATATTGTGTAACAGATAGAGGAATGTGTCAGCTATAGTATAAAAATTACAATAAGACATAAATAACAGTTGACAGCGACAATAACTACTCCGCCGCGTCAAAAATGTGCCTGGGATATTCACCCACTTGTGTTCCAAAACTCTACGCGCCTTGCTGTTCTAAGCCGGTAGGACGAAAGTGAAAGCGAAACACCTACGTTTACGTAAAGTTTTGAGTCCAGACTGCCCCAAGGAGGCTCTTTCTGTCACAATTCATGGAAAAGGTAACAAGAACGGTACCTATCAAATTTTACAACGAGGACCTTTATCTTACGTTACAGTAATCAAAAACAGCCAGCAACAAAATATAAACGGAATACGAACTTTTCAGTGTATCTCGTAACGTAAATCGTTGACGGGATTTTACATTTTCTGGTACTTACATAATAAACAACCAAAATTGAAAGGCCGTCAGATTGATAGACGTGGAAGAGGGCCGGGTTATATTAAAGGAATCATAATGAAACCGTGGAACGGCTGGTAATGTAAAGAAATCAATTTCATTTAGATGAAGAAGCGACGAGAGATGCTAAGGATTTTATTTTGTGACTGTCAATATTTATATCTTATATAAAATACAAGTCCACCGACAGCGTTTAATAATTCCTACACTCGAGCTTTTAGATTTTGTAGTGGTAAACAAAACGTGCTAAATCACACGTTGCTTTGCCTTGCCTTACTTAGTTGATGTATTTTTCTGCAGTGAATGGCAGTCGCGTATATGGAGGCTTTGGTTGAGATTGTGCAACTAAATTTATACAAAATTAACTGTTACCCGTAACCCCGCCTAGCGAATAATACGCTATGGCTTTTGGCTATCTGTTAGTCCAGGGTGTCAGCTGCTTGCATTCCAAATTTTATTGAAATTGGTCCAGCCGTTAGCGGTTTAAGACGTAACAAACATACACGCCTTCACACACTTTCGACTGTATAATATTAGTGTGATTTGATTACTAAAGATTAACAACTGAACGAAAGAGCAGATTTTGCTAATTGTTATTACTGGCTCAGATGCTAAGTGTAAAAAAATACATAGTTATAGTTCTATCAAGTTTTTGGGTATTTAAGGGTTAGTGAAAACACAATTTTATGTACATAATAAAATTTTATTTTATAACCAATTTCTAACCACTATTAACATTAATACAATATCGCAACGCCTGCGTATACTCATCGTACGAAATAATTGCAAAAAAAATAAAGAGTGTCTTTTTATGAGTAAAAATGAAAACATATGGGAATTAATTTTCAATATCAATATTCGTTGGTTGGAGTACTTTTTTTTCTGCGAATAATAATATTAGACCCGTAGCACACAGTGTATTTAAAGCGCGTAGTCAACGCGCAAGTGACGCTATGCGTTTCAAATGAGATTCGAAATACGAGATAAACACGCGGGGTGATCGTCAAACGTCATACTTTGCGTATACGCGGCGATAAAGCGACACAGAAAAGTTGTAGGCGCTCGTAGCTTCCACGTTTTGATACGCTCCTCTACCCGCCCACCTAGGGTTGCCAACTATACTATTTTTAACAGTATTATATTGTTTTACACTAAATTATGCTTTTTACTGTTTGACAAAAAGAAAAAGTATACAAAATACTGTTTTCAGCAACAAATCAACATCATCAATAGCATCACCAATAAATAAGTAAAAATATTGTTCGTTTTTCTTAAATACTGTTCAATAATCTTCATAGATCTGAATACACTTTACATATTTCTTGTAAAAAAAGTTAGCAACCCTACGTCCACCACTTCTTCATATACGCGCTTTAAATGAGTTGCGAGCGCGCTCCACGCGTGCGTTTGTCTCGCGTTTTACGCGTGTTGGAATTTACGTCAAAATCGACATCTACGACGCAGGCGACGCGGGTTTTTGATACGCTGTGTGCTAGAGGCCTTAGTATAAGTTTAAAGTCACTTGACTTTTTAACTTACTAAACTCGTATACAGTCGAACCAATTGATTCCGACTCTACCGCGGAACGTTGTCACAGTAAACGTGATAAAGATTTCTAGGTATTCGAGCAACGCAATGTCACTATGACGTTCACTATAAATAGGTTCTGTGGTGGGTCATTTGTGACAGTTCTGATAATAACACGGGATTTCGTAAAACATATTTCTATTGCTATGATTAATAGTAGGGTTGATTAATTCATTGAGTTTAGATTTTAAAAGAAATCCTTGCTTGAGTTTGTCAGCTTTTAAAGATAAAGTAAAATTCGTAACAGCTTTTAAATGAGTTTATTCGTGTTTTATTCGCTAACACTTGACAAAGATATAGCCAAACTTGTAATTTTATTATTATCTAGTATGTCTAGGTAAATAAGATTCTTAAAATTAAAAATATTCGTATTATAATAAAAGTGCCTTCATGTTAAAACTTTGATTCGTTTTTTCGTTAATCGTCTGACTAGTAGCCCAGCAGGCATTGCCACCAGGCATTGTTATAAGGGAGAACCGAAAATATAGCTTTTGAAAGGTACCTACTTACTAACTAGTTTGAAGAGATGCGTCGGGTGCGGCGTGACGTATGCTTCTCCGTAAACGCTCTTATGTAACGCCATAACGCATGTCTCCCCTCAGCACGCGACGCTCGACGCCATGCGTCTTCTTAAAAGAGGCCTTAGGCATTTACGTAGTGAATCTGGAGTTTACTTAAATATTCTTTTACATTTGACAAATTGAAAAATAAACTCGAGATTTTAACTGTACATCGTGGAAAAACCACGAGCTTCCGCAAAATGTGAAATTATTTACGGAGTTTTTACTTAACAACAGGAGGAAGTTCCAATACTTATTAAGTAGGTATACTATTAATTATAAGTAGTATACTTTGAAACACGTGGCGAAGCTTGCTGATCGTTGTGGTAATAATATCTATATTTGGAATAATTCACACATACAATAAATACTTAAAATATGCTATTTGACTATTGGCTCTCAGATTTCCGACTTTCGATGTCTATAAAAATATTTTAATTTACTTACCTACCTGTTAATATCTTTTTCTTGTCAGTCTGTGTCTGTACATTTAAAATATTAGGTACACCTATTACTCGTATCTACCTAACTCACAATGCGTTGTCTTCATTTTTGACCACATTCTCCATTTATATATACGGGTAACAACATCAAGGACTAGAATATACACTGCACATTTCAACCTCGATGTATTTAATAAATTTACGAGGGTGACTTGAGCTCATTAGGACACAGCAACATTTAGTAGTTTCTGTACATTTTTTTCATTTAATACTTAGTCCATTATCGACTGAGAGTATAATTTCACTAGACAGTCAGGACGAAGTACAATTTTCTGTGTCCCTCATACCTGTTTTGTTTCTAACCGCGAAGGACTTACAACATAATTATGTCTTTCTTTTTAATCACGTCTAGTGGTCAGTAAGGGATAATGAGTGGCGGGAGGATACAAGACTGGTCCCTGCAAAATCATGGTAACTCTAAACTTCACATGATACTGGCACTCTTTTCCTCATAATATCGGTATTATTAATGTCTCCTTCACCCAATCTCGAGCTCTGAATACACTCGAGGGACTTTATGCCTTACGTCAGGGACAAAAACTGGAATTTTCGTCTCAGTTTTCCTATAATCATGTCAAAAGCGGCTGTCCGTCTTTGGGTAACCACTGACCTCGTATAAATCGTTGTTATCATACATTCTCGAAGGAAATAACTGGAAGTTTCTTTAAAAATTAAACAATCATGTTTAGAAACGTAAAGCTTAACGTGTATTTTCTCGATTTTCACACGACTAAGCAGCCTCCGAGAGTAAATTAATAACGTGAATACGGTAATCTTAGTTCTCCCATGTTTACAGAATATTCACAGTCAACATTAGCAAAACAGTATCATTCACAGTCAGAGGAAGTGTTCTCGCACTGTCAATAGCTTCTCCTGGACGGCTCGTCGCCCTCAAGGCAACGAGGTTTTGGCTCTGTAACAAATAATTAAAATGTAGTCTATCGATTTAATATTAAAAAGAAGTGATGACAAACGTGTAAAGGTATGATTTCAATATCGACCGCTTGCAGCAACTTCGAACGTTCAAGTCGTTGAGTTACCCGCCACCACCGTCAGACCCGCAGATGACATCTGCAGACATCATCCACAGTGAACTGAACTTAGTTGTATAGAAGTGTAAGAGTCAGCTTCATGTATTGTATGAAATTGTCGTTCAATGTGAAATTTTTCACAATATCTGTCGTTGGCAGATGTGACGTCTACGCTTCGATGCGATGCTAGCTTCGTGTTCATTGAATATTACATACAAATACCAGTAGTGTTGTAACGAAACGTTATCTGCTGCTGCCTACGCTCAAAATAGAAAAAATACCTTAAACACTGGAAAGACATTGTTTCATTGGGGTGAAGGTGATCGAAATCGTGGCGTGAATAAAAAAACATTTCTATTCTGTTTCGATGAGGCTGTTCCCTAGTTCCTAATCCAAAGCGGAAGCTTACTAAAAACCAAACAGCAGTACAGTCACACGTATAAGCCAAGCCACAAGTAATGCTCCTTAGGTCGATAAGCAACAACGCCAATAATCGACATCGCTAACCAAACTCAACATCAATTGAAACACGTGTAAACCCGGCTCTATTCGTTCCATTTGGCTGTGTCACAGAATAGGTACTACGTACAGAAGGTTCACACACAAACGTTTACGCGTAAATATATTGCAATATATTTCTGTCGTAATCGTAACCTTTCTCGAGGTCTCGCCGGCGGAGCGCACCAAATCCGCGGAGTGGGCCTCCCCTGGCTGTGTCAACGTATATAACTTAGCTACCACTTCAACTGGCTTAAAATAACTCGACATTTACAGTACAAATGTGCTTCGAGTTAACGTTAATCTGAGCTGACGCGAGATGTTGCCTCGGGTTGACATCAAACGTGTCAAATGCAATTATTTCGTGGATTCCACTCTTGTTAAGATTAAAGCTGTGAAGGGACACACCAACATGCACGTGCATAAGTATAACATACCGTTCCTTGTTAATACTGTATTAATTAATGTATTTGCATTAAAAACTATCAAGAAGGACTATTACCATTAGAAACCGATATTCTAAAAGATCATTCCCAAAGACTTCGTACTACTTAGCATATTGAGAACCTCGAATTTGCTTTTTGTTTAGATGGCTTCGCAAAATCGATTTTCAATATTTGCTCGGGCGCTTGTAAAATTTACTGAAGAACATTAAGTATCTGTGCTCCGTTTTACATTTGTAAACGTAGGAATGAATGTAAGTAATGTAAGTAGGAATAAATAAGTGGCCAAGTAAGTTTACAGGTCAAACTTGTACCTACATAGATCGGTACCTAGTAGCTACGTACTTATCGGGACTTACAATGCCATTCACCATGGCGGTAACTGTGAAGCTGATGACAAAATATGATATTTTAATTAATTAATTAAGTTTATGTGATGCTGTAGGCATTGTGGCACTAAATGCTTCCACCGCATCGTGCCCACAATGCGGTTAAAGTTTCAAAATTTGACTCAGTAATAGGTATGTGTAATAAATATTAATTAAGTAGTAATATTACTTGTAACATACTCGTAATATAAGTGGGCTACAACTCAGTAAACATTGCATATTGCTAATAAGAACATAACTAAGAAAACGAAGATGACAGAAATACGAACATGAATAACTAAAAATAAAAGCTCCGATTACTCACGAATATTATAAGCAGCTGTAGTGAAGTTATCTTTTAATTTTTTCCGTGCACCTGGAGAGGGCAAGAAAAAAAATCTCATGTTGAAGATAAAAAATAGGTTTGGGAAGAAAAAAAAAGGTTCACTAAGTTATATTAATTTATATTGACTGAATATATTATGTTTATAAGAGTGACAAGGGATTTTATTGTTATTAGTGATGTATACTATATTAAAATAGACACAATGTCTGTTGGTTAATTCTTCATAATAACCTCGTAAAACCATCTATCTATCAATAGGGGTAAAAGGCATGCAGCTAGAGAACATGCGATCGAAACAAACCAACCAAGCTAACCTTCCCGTAACATTATCATTGCAAAACGTGTGTAACGTTTTAAGGTTTTAAAAAATATATATAGCGACATAAGAGCTATTGTGGCACATAATTAAAATACAATCTTATCACCTTTCATGTCTATCTAAAGGTTGTCCTTTTAGTTATATTCAATAAAAATTGTAGCAAAAATATACATACGTGTTCTGGACATGTGAGTCGGAGTGCGAGGCCACTGGAGGCAGCCACCGCGCCAGCGGCGGCTGCAGGACCATGTGGCGGAACGTTTGTCGGAACTGGCGCGACATCGAGCAGTACAGCACGAAGTTAATGGCCCCGTTCAGCAGCGCCAGGAAGTCCATCAGCTCCCCGAACAAGTCGTAGCATCTCTTGAAGAAACACCAGCCCAGCAAACCGCTCATCAGCCCCAATATCCCCTGAGGAAGCTCCGTCACCAGGAACAATAACAGCACAGCCAGAAGCATCTTCGTCGTCCGGTCCGTCCTTTTGTCAGCTTTCATTTGTCTTTTCACCATTTTCTCTGCGGCCGGGCAACCGCTGTTATTCCTCAAATTCTTCTGGTGCCGGTTAGCGCTGTATAAAGCCCGTATAAGCCATATACTTATGACTGTCAATATGGAACATGGTAACAGCTTTATGATAACTCCGTGCACCCAAAAATTGGCTTGGTACAACCTGCCTTTGAACTCTGGGTCCACGTGATACGCGATGCCTGGATTGCCGCTTGCTTCGGTTATGTTTTTTGTATGAATATCGAATACCTGGCAAGAAAATATAATTTACATTCACTTTTTCTATGCTAATAAGCGAGTTAGTCACTCGATATCAATAAGGGTCATTGGACTGAACTCACCATAAACGTTGGTGCGCATAGAATAGGCGGCAATATGAAGCTAGTTAGTATAGCGATGCTGCATCGCCTTTCCGTACAAAGTATGTGGCTTCTGTCGGAATATCTGAAAACACAATAAGTATTTAAACTTCTGTCGAAGTTAACCTCATTGGATTCTAAAGCTCTTATCTTTTACAAAATCTCTTCACCTCAGTGACGGAGCAACATTTAATTAAATTTTCAAACCTTTGATAAAGTATTAGTCCGCCAGATTTGTAACTCGTTTAAAATTTTATTACCTCTTGAAAAATTACGACTTATTTTCTTGTTCAATGAACTTACTTGATAGCTATGTATCTCCATATAGCTAAAGACAGGGTGAGACATATCGATGCGGTGTGCATTATTTGTGTGAAATGCATGTGGAAAAGCAGATACATCGCCCAAGAGTATGGGAAGTCTAACTTCTCTGGAAGTACCTTTAAAATAAAAAGAAGATAAACGATACTACAAACGCTACAAGCACGAAAGACTTAACCTACACATTTTTTCAGAACACGTACACCTCATTCGAAATATTTTTTTACCAAGGCAGAGTAAGTTCTTACAATTACCCTGTCATCAATTGCTGAGTGCTGAATAGCACAAAGGAGCCATTATTCAATTTAGACGTTTAAGGTTCTGACCTGTCGTGTTTCGTCTAGTCCTATACGTAGACTATTCTATTATATACCTACAAATGATTTAACTTGTATCAAGCCATGCGGGTTTTCTGATACCAGCGTGGGAGTTGTTTGTCTAAACTGTTCAGCGGAATATACCAAATAATATATTGGAATATTCAAGTGCTTGGAAGAGATTTCTACGAATTTAGGTCGACTAATAAATCGGTAGGTCGTAGGATATTTATTCCGAGTACATTTGTCGTCGTCAGGTGATAAATTGGAATGCAATAAATCGCAAGTCTGACTATTAACAGCGCGCGCGTCGTACATTCTTCACAAATGGATGATCGTATATGAGTACACTTTATAACATTTACAACTTTATTGCTTGTATTTTGAGGCGACAATTTCTTTAATATTACGAATTGATTTCATTTTTAGATGTAGGGGTGCGGGCTATCGTATTGTTGTAATTTTTTTTAATAAGGCTAGACAGTTTTGAGACAGCTCTAAGTACTACAGTCATAAATTCGTGATGGCACTTTTTCCAGCGTTATTGGTGCGATGACGTCAAATGACGCACGACAGCGACTTAGGGTTGTCGACGTGTACAATACGATCGACGTTTAAAATTATGTAATATTATGGTTATCATTGAAAATGAAACACAATTTTTTGAACTTAATCAGATTTTTCAATTGTGTATAGGTAATATTTATTACTGTAACCTGATGGTACCTGTGTTCATTTTGTCGTATACTCGTAGTATATGTACCTTCATTTGATTATGCATATTCGAATTATTCGATTAGGGTTTCATCATCATCAGCCTATATACGTTCCACTGCAGGGCACAGGCCTCCTCTCAGTATGAGAGGGCTTGGGCGATAGTTCCCACGCGGGCCCAGTGCGGATTGGGAACTTCACACACAACAAATCAAATCAAATTTGATATTTATCACGAGCTATTCGGTGAAGGAAAACATCGTGAGGAAACCTACACACAGCGACGAAGATTAGGGTTTACACGCGCTGAAAACATTTTCTGTAGGTATTTCCGATTCGTTTAATACGCTGTTCTGTTTCATTTGCGTTTTTAATTATTTTATTTATTGGTTCCCTCAATTTCATATTAGGCATTACTGATACCTTAGTCCTTCATGCACCAAAAATGTTGGACAAACTACGATCGCAGTAGGCTTAGCACGGCAACACGCTCTAGTCGACTCGCGCGTGGGATAGTCTCCCTGTCACTTTCTGATGTCTCTAGTTCGACAGTGACAGGTATAGTCTATGTCGCGCGTATCTCTATTCGCGCCTTGCTGTGCTAAGCCGGCAGGTCATAAAGTAGAGTCAGTTACCAGGTATCTGTATATGCTAAATGGGACATATTCGAGCATGACAAACACGTCGGCGACGGCGAGCCACTTGAGCAGCCGATTGATGGGCGCAGCCGCCATGTCCTTCCGCGTCAGCACGGCCACGTTCATGCAGTTTGCTATCAAGCCTATCGTACACACCTGCAACAACAATTGCGACTGTCGTTAGGGGTAACAGACGAGGTGTAGTGGCAAAATTCGAGGTGAAAAGAAAAAGGCTGTAGGTATACACACAAGAAGGACTCCAAATCTCTCTATCGGAGACTTTCCCGCACTGTAAATGCTAATAGTAGAGAACGATATTTAATAATCTGGGCTTTTGTTTTATTTTCAAAAAATATACTGCACTTACAAGGAAGGGTACCCAACTGTCCACCTCCGATTTGATTCATTTTGATATATGTTATAGAGTAGTCTAAAATAACGGA
>BHDV01032675.1:400853-433032 GCA_005406045.1 Adoxophyes honmai | reverse complement strand
ACAGACAGACAGACAGACAGACAGCGAAGTCTCAGTAATAGGGTCCCGTTTTTACCCTTTGGGTACGGAACCCTAAAAATGGTTTCAAAAATGTCGTTACCTGCCCTTTTGAGGCCGTATTTTTGGTGAGCAGCGGTGAGCGGAAGTCGATGGAGGCGAGTGTTTTTAGAGGAATGAGGAAACATTTTATTTTTAGCAGAGACGAGTATCTTAGTGCGAAATTTATTGCACGATTGTATCGGTCTTACCAACTCGGCTTAGCCTTGGTAGTGTTATAGTGTAGCTCCTAGAGTTAAATGAAAGAAAAACTGAAAGGAAATGCTGCTGCGCGAACAGTATTATTTGAGTAAATCGTGTGGTGTCGGGTTTAAAATAACACCTCTTAATTTGTTCCGTGGATGTCGTAAGAAGCCACTAAGCAAATAGGTTGAGGTGTAAGTATTTTAGGCGGTAGGTTAGCCATCTGTTATTAATACCTGCCAACTTGGAACCTACAAAATATGCTAGAACTGTATGTAATTTAAGTGCAACTAAACATTTGTGCCGTTCACATTGCGTGTAACGAAAAATTGTTAGAAATTATTTACCAACCAATATTAGAAAAGATTAAACAAGATCTGGACGATTTTAACTTCCTTTCTCTACATATAAACGCCATAACAGCTCTCTCTTACATATTTCAAAACGAGATGACCGCGACTTCATTTGCGGAGACTACTTATTCAGTTTTTTAATTTTTCCAAGCATTAAAGTTGTACCTACTTATCTACTTTCCTCTTCAATGATTCATTAAATTTGTCAAATTTAATAAAGATGAATACCATAGTTTTTAAACATACATACACGAAAATGTTAATAGTTTTTGAATGTAGATATTTAAATGGTAATATAAAATATCTGAATCGTTTAAGGATAACGAACGGTTTCTATGAAACGATGAACATTCGTTATATAACATAGTAGTAGATCGTGACACACGCCTGTGATCACACTGCTCTGAACAAAAAGCAATTAAAACACTGGCTCGCTTTTTAACTTTGAAGTAGGCGATCTATTTTTTGGAGTTTTTATTATTTCCTGTCACTGAATATTGGTTTTGTGAACAGCTCTGTTTTACTCTATGAAGCGTAAAGCACACGTTGCACCTATTCAAATTGAAATAAATTTGAATCGAAGGATGCAGCGTTAATAAAGCTTGTAATAGATTTTGCTTAAATGGCTGCTATTATAATTTCACACACGCATACATCACGCCCGCATTCTTAAATAGAGTACGCAGAGCACTTCAAACGCTACATAGAAGAATCCACGACTATTTCGCGTTTTGTGACCCGTTTCAGCATATTTTTTAGGTTTTAAATTTGGAAATTTCCATGTTTTACTTTAGATAAACAGAAAGTGGTTCCAGCCAAGTTGTGGCATTCAGACCTTTGTTCTAATCCTGAACGCCATCTACTTCCGGTAATAAAGTTATGGAGAATCCCAAGTTCCAAGAGTTATCTACTAAAACACTTCCTTTCGTCAGAGTTCTGTGATTCAATGGAACTGATCTATTTCGTTAAGTTTGAAATCAACAGACGAATATCTTTTGCATAATTCGACCACAGTCACTGTTGAAGAAATGGAAATCATTCTATAAGCGTTACAGTTTCTCAATATTTCAAAAGTTTTAGTTATAACTCCCTTTGCTTTTAATGAATTATAACAATAACTTTTTATTAATATGGACCTTCGCAAAGTAACAGCTGATTCAATACATTATTGTTTGCTTTTCTATTGTAAGGCACTTGCTTCCATTTGTTTCATTTCATCAACTTAAATTACTCCTTTTCGCCTTTTGGCTCTTTATTATACTTGCAACGAATAATACATACGACAGTATACCGAATACCGAATATTCTGCGAGCCCCCTGACCGAATAAGTCCGATTATACTCGTAGCGCCAAAACTTGTATTAAGTATATGTTCATAGCTGTAAAATATACATACATAAGGCACAAACCATTGAGTGCAACTCTTCCTGTACTTCATTTACTGTAATCTGAAAAGAATGGGATTCGTTGTCGATACAGGTAAAACTTACCTGCTCACTGACCACGATACTGACTAAGATAATATCGGCAAGTGAATACACAAAATGATCTACGATATGTACCTACGTCCGCCGCTGCGAGTAAACGTAAACAGCTTACATACATGTTGTAAGTCAACACAATTAGGCAGAAAAGATGAGCCTGTGGTAGTATGTGCTGGCTACGCCCTGTCTGCCCTCAGGGTCTGTCTCGAACTAATTCCGATGTAAACTTGACCTGAACGGATGGGATGGATGTGCTGCGCAACTTCGCCCGAGTTACCTAAAAACAAATTCTATCCAAGTTGAAACTGAAACGCGGTGAACCTGCTTAGTGTACCTAATCAAAACGGCTATGAAACGATAATGATTTCGTTTGCAAAGTGACGCGAAAAATGTATGGAAACCGTGTCGAAACAGTTGTCTTTGCGCTTTGAGGCGCTGTCTCAGTTTTCATACAATTTCGCGTTAATCCGCAAAAGAAAACATTATCGTTTCATGACCATTTTGATTACATTAAGGAATTGGCTTCGAATTCAGGTAGAGGCTTAAGTTTATGATGAATTAGAATTTGGCATGTTTAGACAGATAATGAAATGAACAGCATTATAATGTTGTTTATGAATATCCTTAAAACCAATGATTATAAAGAGCATGTTAGCTGATCACGAATAAAACGTCTACAACGCTACATCTTGTCGCATGTTGTCGTATGCCAAAGATT
This sequence comes from Adoxophyes honmai, assembly GCA_005406045.1. Taxonomy (NCBI): domain Eukaryota; kingdom Metazoa; phylum Arthropoda; class Insecta; order Lepidoptera; family Tortricidae; genus Adoxophyes; species Adoxophyes honmai. Next base: position 430,237 of record BHDV01032675.1, on the reverse strand, counting down.
ACCTATTAAACAAGAGCAGAAGCGTGAAATTTTTGTAATTAATTCCAAAGGTATGGCTAATAACTCACAAACTTGAGATAAGTAAGCAATTACTTAAACGTGAAGTGTGAATAGACTCTCAATTACAATTTCGTGTTACGTAAAGCGAGGAGTCCTCGCCGATCAATCAAATACCTTTGTGCCTACACAGACAGTTTCAACAATGCGGGAAATGCATACTGTACTATTGTACGTAAATGCTAGCAATGTCAGCAAGTAATTCCTATCTTTAAAATTATCCCTTCTATTCTGATATAGGAATTTAGGCGGGACAGGTTGATAGAAAAGCTGTACAAGCTAATATGGGATTGGAAAAGCATGAAAAGCGGAAAAGTATGATGTCAATGCTCACTTCATTATGAGTCCATTGGAGGAGATCACTGCACAGCATTACCTCTACCACGAACTACTATACTAAAGTCGATAGAGAATAAACGATACGAGTGTTAGAATAGTTTTCGATTCAACTTGTCAATGATGCACACAGACGAGAGAGAGAGAATGACAGACAGGTACCATGGTATCGATGTTCAACGAAAAGGTCATCAAATTGATAGTTGCTAGCGTTTAGACATACATACGATCACGCCTGTGTTCCCAAATGGGGTAGGCAGAGCACACGAAACGTGAGAAACGCAAAATAATGACTATTTGGTATTAGGGCATTATACAAACAAGACGTAAATAGAACTAAGTCCAATCTTAAACCCGGGCATTCTACTATTAAGACAATTAGACATTTAGCTACCAAGACCTTATGTAACTAAGATGTTTTGCTTATAGAATCGTTATGTAATCTAGTCCTTACGAACCCAACCCTTAAGCCCGTCACAGACTACGCATATACGATAATATTTTATCTGCGTATAAATGCCATTTTTCCATTTGTCGGTGTCAACAGATACTTGACGGTAAATCTGCGCAGTATGTGTTAGCTCATTGAATCGTATAGGAAGTTTAGGGAGCGATATTGACAGATATCTGTTTAGTAATAGATATCTTACCGTATCTGCTTAGTGTGTGACGGGCATTATTGTTTCGTAAACATAGAGCATTCAGCACTTATTTATGTACTAAATAATATTACCAGGCAAGTAATCGTATCGTTTATTCTCTATCGACTTTAGTAAGGTAGCTCGTGGTAGAGGTAATGCTGTGCAGTGATCTCCTCCTATGTACTCATAATGAATTCATGTGCTCTGCCTACCCCTCTTGGGAATACTGGCGTGAGAATATGTATGTATGTAAGTAATCAACGCCCCTATTTCAACCAAATTCTTTGCGGAATTGTATTCGTTTGTGAAATCAAAACCGTAAATGCGAAAATGGTATCGGTTATTGGATCCCGTCCGACTTGCCGTGTGGAGCGGCAGACAAGATGGTCTCTCAGATATCATTATTGGCGAAGTGCGAAATTGATCGTTCGAGTGTATTTTATTACAATACAAAACGTAAGATTACATTATTTGATATGTTCATAAAATAAAGCCGCTGTATTGGGATTTAAGAGCTTCTGAAAAAAATATCGACATTCATCGGCGAGGAAAATAGGCAATAAGTGATTTTATATTACCTAGTTATACATATACGAGGGCTGTTCCGAATATTTTTAGTTAAACGAAAACTATAAGGAATATAATAAAACTTTATCTACTACTTTTCAAAGTATTTCTCTGCTATATTTATGCACTTATGCATTCGACTAAACCAACTTTCAAAACATGAAAAAAACTGTTCCTGCGAAAGATCAAAAAATAGTCTCCTAAATTCTTTCACTGCTTCATCCACCGTCGAAAATCGTTGACCACGTAATGATTTTTTTAACGTAGGGAACAGAAAAAAATCACTCGGAGCCAGGTCAGGGCTGTACGCAGGATGAGGTAGCGGTTGGACTTCTGATTTACTAAAAAAACCATGGTTCTGGCAGCCGTGTGCGCGAGAGCATTGTGTTGATGAAAAATGATGCCCCGGGTTCCAGTACTTGGATGACTGACGTTCAGCTCCTGGAGGGCCTGTGGCAAGCAAACTTCGCTGAACCATTGGCTAGTAACTTTACTGTTCTCTGGCCTTCAAGTGGGATTATGGCTACAGGTTCACTGCGTCGAAAAAAAAACAGCCACCATTTTTTTGTTGACGCTACGGCCACGAACCATTTTAGTAGATAAATCATCTTCTTCAAAGACCGATTGTATTGATTGCTGTGTTGTAAATGGATAGTAACTATATAATCATGATACGTCGGATGTCACAATGTAGATCACTAGTTGTAAATCGCCATTGTCATTTTTTTTAACATAAATTTGCACCAATCGACACGTCTATCTTTTTGCTCTTGTGTGAGAAAATGTGGTAACCATCGAGACGAAACCTTCCGAACTAAAAAGTGGTCATGCAAAATGGTAGAAACTGCCCAGGATCTAATCATTAGATCAACCTGAATCTCTCGGTGGGTAATGTTTCGAGATTCCGTGATTAGCCACTCCACCTTGACAACGATTTCTGGAGTGACTGCTGTTGGCTGTCGCCCCGGTCTAGGCTCATCTTTGACGACGCTCCGCCCACGCTTAAATTCACGGAATCAGTAACTGACTATGGCAAGGAATTGAGATAATACCCCAAAAACACTAGTTAAATTTTCATGAGAATCCTTGTAAGTTAGCTTTCGCTTATAATCATAATATTCGCTGCTTATAAACGAAAGGGCCACAAATCAAAATTTAGCAAAATCAGTTTTATTAAAAAAAATGTGACCAAAATCATCCTTTCAAATTTTTAAAGTCCTCTCCTAAAAAAAAATTTTTTTTGGAATGTGGCCCTTTCGTTTATAAGCAGCGAATTATCATAGCACGAAACACTTCCCGCGATAGCTCTATTGTCGCGAACAAAAAGTGATAGACATGTTTTTTTTCTGATCTCATAAAAAAACAACTGAATGTTACTGGCCAGTGATATTTACATGAAAAAGTTTGTAATGAAATTTGCCTTTAAGCTGCATTAAAATAAAATGAATACATTTAATAGTACGCCATTGACTAACTATTTTCGGAACAGCCCTCGTATGTATTTCTTTCTCTCTATCTCTCTCTCTTTCTGTGTGTGTACCTATTCCTGTGTGGAGTCGAGTTTAGAATAACGCAAATCCTTTTCTTCCGTGGGTTTCGTAAGAAGCGACTAACCTAGCAACCTGTCATTACCTCTGAACCTAAAAATATTATAATACGCTAGAAATGTGAAATAGTCATGGATTTATCCGTGTAACGTTTCGTGGGCTCTGCTTACTCCATTTGGGAAAAGTAGCGTGATGCATGTGTGTGAGACGTGATGATACATATAGTATACCTATGTAGGTATCTACCAGCTATCTGTCAATATTTGCCATCGGGTGCAATTTAACTGTCATCCAATATGTTTTCGGTTGGTGTTAGGCACCGTAAAATTATGCTGTTGACACTTTGGTTACAAATTGAGTTTGAACCCTAAATCACGCCAGCCCGGGTGGGCGACCCGTTACCATCAAAAATTTTATCACTTCAACTAAATAAACTACCGACAAAACTAAAATTTGCGAGCACGTGCTCTGCCAACTTCGTTTCTATTAATTATAAACTATTTACATTTTATTGAAAGTTAGTCTGAATTTGAATAAAATATTTATGTTCTCTAATTGAATTTAATCTTGATATGTAGATTGATTCATTACGTACCATTTTGTAGCTATTTCAGTGCGTAAGTTGTCTAGAAAATAGCAGTTTTATCTTCATGTCAACAAATCGTAAAAGTTTATGGATTTGGCGCACGCAGTGATTTACGAATTTTACAAATATTTTTCGAATTCGAGTAACTCTGCGAAGTAGTGTATAACATACTCCGTTTGTTGTAACTACTGATGTGCCAAAGGAAACGTTGCAAAATTACCAGTTTTATATGGAGATGGACGATTTCCGGATGCTTAAATTGTCAATGTTTCTTGTGAAACTTTCCTGATATTTCCAAGAAATATTCTAACTTTCGGGAAACTCCGCAAATTGCACATCTGTATAATAAATAATGTAGTAAATATTTACGAAATTCTGTAATATTTTTTTTACATTTACCTCAGACTTTTAAATCTATCGGCGGGTAAGACCACCTATTACGAAATTCTTTCTCGTAGGTAATGAGCGATGGATAGGACACCAACGTTCGGTTATTATTTGTTATTTACTGAATGTAATGGATTATACGATACTTCAGCCATTACTGTTTCTTCATATTCGCGATTCTCCCTTGTCTTAAAGGCAGCTATGGTGAATAAAGTATAGAGTCATAGGAAGAAATAATTATGACGTAAGAGTCGAATAATTCGATATACATACTTACTTAATTTACTTTGTGCAGCATCTTCAGTACGTATTTTATAAACACAAGCGCAGTCGTAAACGATAAAACGATGTTATATTAGATCTTGGAGGGCTTTAAGAGAAATACAAATAAAATTTATTCTGTTTGTGACATTTCGAGACAGCCTGTCTTGCTTGAGAGGCGGGCGCGTGCTCGAGGATATCGTTACTAATGTAACATGCAAATACATAAGCATTATTCCCAAAGGAGTTGAACTTCTGAGTTTGTATTTCCCGTTTACTGAAGTGAAATGTAAATTTACCCATCTGTAGGTATATCTATATTTCATCTTCGACTCGGATGCTAGCACAATGCGAGTTATTATTATAGTTTTGTATAACAGTCGCAAATCTTCAACATTGATAACCCAGCTGAGACTAATATAAATAAACAATAGACGTAATCGATATTGAACTTGACCGCAGGATTTTTAAATACGCATGTTGTTTTCCTCTACATTTGTGAGTATACGTAGCGTTGCTTTATTTTCGGCAACATGCTAATCAGACACTTTTTAATTTGATAAAACAATTGCTAGGTACGTCTTCGAAGTCTCGTGTACAGTTACAGTATCTATTTTCCTGTCAGTTGTCAGAACTTGACGCTGAGGCCATTTGCCAAAATAAAGAAAACTGAGTCAAAGTGCTACGCTAATTTTCATTTCTCATCGTCGTCGATGATAGTAAAATCTTACAACGACAATATAACATGTTACATTGTCATAATATTACCTGCATTCTTTTTGAAATCACTAAAAGTTTAGAAATGTTTTTACAAAGAAATTGTCACATTTATCCACTTGTTGATCTTCACCCTGTCTGTACTAAATTAACTAAATGAGTAAGGAAAACCTCTAACACGATCGACCTAATCCCAAACTAGGCAAAGCAAAGCCTGTCCCACGGGTACTAGAATTAGATAGCAGGTAAACATACCTACTCTTAATTGTACTCATAGATATCTATAAGTATATATTATCCACACGCACGAATACACTTCATTATCCGTCGTAAAAAAATTACCCCGACAGACCGGGAGTCAAATTTAGGACATCAATATTCATAATTAGGTTACTTCCGGACTATCAACTGAAAACTTTGAGTTTTTGAACGATAAGCAACTTTAATTTTAGTGACCACAACTTTATTAGTAGTGTACCTACAACGATCACCCAAAGGACTCGATTTTACACCAGGCGGAAATTCAAATTTACAAGACAACGTCTTGCTATATTCTGTTTATCCAATACAAATTCTAGATACCTGAGACTCGGACAAACTGGGTATTTTTAGAATTTTTATGCACCCCTGGGAAAGCTACAGGATAGGGAGTGAGAAAAATTAAACTGTGAATCTGTCACTTTAAAGATGGTTACATTTTACTGAAGAATTTGTTACTTTAAAAAACTGGTAAGTACAGGGTTTTGTAGAAAGAAAAAGTTCCTATGATCGTTGATGTATTTTATGTATTTAATTTGCGTCGGTTACAATCGTATTTAACTATGTATGTAGTTAGCCAAATTGTTAATGTAACTTAATTTTAGAAGGTTTCCTTTCTTTTACTGACTAAACAAACAGCTGTAAAATAATCTTTGTGGGTCAATTTTACAAAAAAACGTTAGTACCTCTACATTTAAGTGCAAATGGTGGGAAAGAGAAGGATTGTATATGGTAGGTAACTATTTTAATTAAATGGTTTTATTTAGCTTACCCCGTTTGTTTTCTTCATTCATTATTTCCTTTCTTCTTTCTTGGGTCAATTTTTTATTTTATCATATTGATGACATACATTACGAAGTATTAATTTGATCGAAGTAAATTGAGAGGTAAAGTCAACTGTTACGATAATTATAGTTTACGACCGCCTCGTTACGAACGCAGACAAAATTTATTAAGTTCTGTCGTCACTGAACAATTACGTAGGTACAGAGACACGCTATGTGTTTAACGTAATATATATTTATTTTATGTATATCCTCACTCCCTTGACAAGGTTTGTTGTGATTACTTCATCTCTTGTTTACATCCCGCCCTAATATGCGCTACTTAGCAAGTACACGTATAATTATGTATGACGTAGAAACACACACAATTAACTTTCCTCAAAGGCGTGTATCCCGTAGCCTAAGGTGTGATTAAGAAGTATTTCCTAGTGGCATAATTTGGTTCACTTAGCAGGGAAGTTCTCTTATATTATTAAAAATAAAAGCATGCATGTGGTCCACCCACTTTTCAACCTCTTTTGTTCAAGTCAAGATCCTTTGTCCTCTACGCATAGAGTAATGCAACCACTTACAGCTAAGCCCGTGTGGTGCCGGGTTAGAATAGCATCTCCACCTTTCTTCCCGTGGGAGTCGTAAGAGGCGACTCCGGGAAAGGGTTAGTGTATTGTGGGCGATAGGCTAGCAACCTGTCACTGCAATATCACGTATAACCATCTGGTTACCCTGAAATTGCTAAACGTGGCACTGAATTTTGAATTCGTTAGCTCTGCCAACCCCTCTCGGGAATACAGGCGTGATGTATGTATGTATGTGTATGTACTTACAGCAAAATTTCACTGAGGCTCCTAAAGATCGCTTAATATGATCGTTAAAATGACCAGCCTTAGACGCGCCTGTGCAATCACGTCTCTTAAAAGCCGCTTTATCAACTACAATCTCCTCAACTCTGCCTCCAGTCTGGTGGATCATGCCCGACTCCTAGCCATTGGTGATTGTGAGTAAGGCCTCTGATTTCACTAGGAACTTTGCTGAATAACAAAATGTTTCTCGTCGCTGCCAATGTAGATATTAGGCAAACTGGACTATACCTATGGGATATTTTTGGTGGTAAGAGCGCGGGACATAAGTACACCATGCTGCATTAAAGATTCGTAAGGCTTTAGTTAATTTCGTCGAAAACTTTGTTGCTGGTTGTGCATATAATATTTGTTCTATGTACCATCGAACCAATTGATTCCTGACCTACCATAGAATCTCTTCACAGTGAACGTCATAGTGACAACTGACATTGCATTGCTTTAAAAAGGAAATCTTTATGACGTTTATTGTGGCTACGTTCTGCGGTGGGTCCGGAATCAGATGGTTCGATTGGTACATAAAAATAGCGTCGAACTTCTGTTTTTTTTTTGAAGTCGGTTAACTTTAAACATGACAAAGTATTTAGCTATAATACTCATGAATTAGCACTGCCTTTTTAATTTTTTGTTTCAAATTAGATCAAAGGTTTAAAAAAAACAATATCTACATATATCACGCCTAGCAACCTGTCAGTATTATTCCTGCCCACTCAAAACCTGGAAAAAAGCTATACCTACAGCTATATAGCTATACAGAGGTATTCTCCAATTGGGTAAGGCAGAGCGCACAACGCTACATAGATAAAAACATAATCATACATTTCGTGGCCACTGCTAGCTTTTTTCCAGGTTTTGAGTTGGCTGGTATAATACTGACAGGTTGATAGCCTGCCGCCTAAAAATACTCTAGTTCATTTTGCTTAGTCGCCTCCCACGACATCCACGGAAGAAATGGAGAGGTGTTATCTAAACCCGACACCACACGGGGGCAATTAATTACTTCGTCATAAACTTATAAAACGATTTTCTAAATATGTTTAACTAAACATACTTAATCAAAAATTAAGCGAGGAGGTCGTTAAAGTGAAATAAAAAGTCTAAACTTACTTGAATTAAGTTCCAAATTTTTAATCACCGCTCAATCACTCAATCACAAGTCCCACAAAAGTTTAAGTTTGTCCCAATCCGGCATCGGAACCGTCCGTTTCGGTGCGTGCGGCGTCGCGGAACCAGGAGCCGTGACTGATCAGCAGCAACTCGCGGCACTGACTGCTGCCACCCACTGATGGGCATTTGTTCGAGCGTTTCAACCGTTCATCTGGACACTTTAAAAATGGAAGAACATTCTGATACCGTCGTTTAGTCATCTATTCGTGGAACATGAAGTCTTTAATATCGCGCCTGTATTCCCAAATGGGGTAGGCAGAGCACACAAAACGCTACATAGACAAAACGATGACTAGTTCATGTTTCGTGGCCACTTCTAGCTAATATTTTTTGGTTTAAGGTGGCAGGTACAATAGTGACAGTTACTAGCCTGTCGCCTGAAATATACCTTAACTCTCCTTATTTGCCTCTTACGACATCCACGGAAGAAACGGAGAGGTGTTATTCGAAACCCGACACCACACAGAATCTCTCGTAACTCTTTTAACAAATAGTCAAAAATAATATCAAAATCTGCAGCAGATTCATATAATAGCCAGACAAATGAGGCGGCTGAAACGTTCAAAGAATCGCCCTGCCACGGCCAATTCGAACCCAGGTGCCAAATGAAACGTCTTTGATTAGGGCGCAGGAACTATTCCAAAGTGATGTGCAAGTTACTCAGGACACTAACTTGTGTTATTATACTAATGGACGCATTGAGGTAACTTTGATTTACGCGCTTGAAACTAGCGTTTTGCGCGTGGTTTCGCTTAGTGGTGATTTCTTGTAGTTTTAAAGAAAGTCGTTTATTAACACTTTTAATGAAAATGAAAATACTTAAGTCTCTCTTCGGCTCGATTACATTTTATATCGGTAGACATTGTTTGTAAATAAGTACACTCTTAATATACTTGATACCCACCCGTAATACAGTTGATTATAAAATTGAATTGATTGATGAATTTGCGTTTAGAGTGACTATGAAGCTCGAAATAGTTATGGCTGTCTTCTGACGATTTCTATTGACGTTTTCTTGTGCTATGCCTACGACATTTGCGCATACAAGCTGTATGTAAAAGATGATAATAATATAAACTTATTTTTCTTCGAATTCCTTTGAACGCAAATATTATTATCGAAGAATTTGGGAAAATTATAAAATAATTACGACTTCCATTACTTAAATTCCACGCTTGAAGATTATGACATCTGTGCCGGCTCCGGCCGAAATGAGTGTTTTATGTACAGTCAGGGCGCGACTATAAATCACCTTTTTTCGAAACGCCGGTTTTCCTCCGCGGTGAAACGTCACAGGAAGTTTTGTTACGAGCTGTTGGGTATGCGTATATTCGACTGGTCGTTAAAAACTTTGTCAATGTGGGCTTTCCTATGAGGTTCGCGTGATCACTGAAATCATTATTGAAAATGCCGTTTAGCAGAATTTAAGATTTAAAGTTAGACATTATCCTTAGTTGCCGTTTTTGATATCCACGAACATGGAGAGTTGTTATTTTTAACGACACTACGCGGGGCCCTTTAAATGCAAGAATTAATTCCAGTAACAGTTATCGTTTTGGATTTTACACACAAATAATACGAAAAAGCAGTCAAACAGATTAATGCTCTATACATATACCTAATATTAATAGGTTTCCTAATGCGCTAAAGTAAGAACGCAACTTATCAAGGATTAGGACTCTCCTGACAGCAAAGTACTTATTACTTCTTAGAAACAACTCACACCCGTAGACCCGGATCATATTTATTTTCCGATATCTTTGTTAGTATTTCTAGTAGCTAAATAAAACAATCAATAAGCTCATTTAATTAAATTTCTCCAAGCATATCCAATTCCGCGTCACCAGCAAAAGGGTTCATTGAAAATGAATTATTTTTCATCCTTAAAGGGGTTTTAATTAAAGCTTCGGCCTTCCTAAAATCGATTGGTAAAATAAATAACGCAACAGAAAATCGCTGCACAATTCGTTGTGAGCCACAAAAGTAGCTACAGAATAGGTATATAGAATTACGAAAAATTTCTGATGTGATGAATCTCATGACCAGTTAGTGTTAAGGAAAAAGTAAAATCGAATAATATTATTTTAGTTCTCGTAAACTCACTGGAAAAAAGTAACATCGAAATTTCAATCACTCTAAGATTATTGAAACGATGGTCCATTTCCATTCACCAATAATATCTCTGAACCTGAAGGTACCTTCATCCTGTGAATCTTAATTACCTATTTTAGGTATCGATGAACTCGGGACTAGGTGTCACCAATACTTTTCTTGCGGTATAGGCGCCAACTCTAGAGTCTGGTCACCTCCACTTACTCCACGTCAGGCCCTAGACTCCAGATATCATGTTACCTACTAGTCCAGCTAACTACGTACGTCAAATACGCTAGGTACATACATTATTCATGTAAAGAAAACTCACTAACTATTTACAAAACAGTAACTTATGAACAAGGGTAAATATCGAGGGTAAATACTTAGTACAGTCAAACCAAATCACTATACTCTATGGGCACGATTTCATTCACCAAGGGTGGTATAAGTTCCCATAGTTAATAGTGTAACCTTAAGGACAGTTTCGTAAGTAGTAATTTTAAATTAAGTATTAAATGTTTTTCCTATTATCACTTTGTACTAAATTTGTATTTACTTAGATCTAAAAATAATTTAGAGCCGTATAATATATTATAACGAGCAATAAAAATCAAATTTACAAGCAGAAACGGTGTAAAATACCAACGTGGTTAGAATAATGTCTATTTACTTACTACTAGATGGGCGCAGTGACCCGAATAAAAGAGTTTGGGACTTGGATTGGAGCCAAATTTTAATAACTTGAAATATGGTCTAAAAATCACTACTATTTTTCTACGTAAGATTGTAAAAAAATAGCTCAATCTGCAATCTGAAACATGAGAAACCTAAAAATTAAGTAGAAGTTCAAAATATCTGTAAAAGTGCAAAATAGAGATGTGTTGTATCTCCAAATATCAAGTATTATGAAATAGGTAAGTAATGCATCAATTTCATGTAAAGATAAATTTAATAAGATAATATATTCATGTCGAAAATAAAAACAGATAAATATTGACTAAGCATGCAGCACATAGCAACACCACTTTTGATACCACGCACTTGTCCATTTCTACCACTTGACCAAACTTACTAATGTTAAAGCTTAAAAAGTTGTAGGTAGTATTTACTTAGTGACAAAAGTATTTCTCGTGGTTGGGCTAGTCATGCTCAACGATTCATGGCAGCCATTGATGCGATTAATGACGGTATCCCGGCACCGCCTTTGTTGCCAGGGGCTAATAAAATGCTTCGGTTATTCGGAACGAGCGATGCATTTTTATGGGTCCATATTGTCTCGCTTGAAATTCGCATTCATATTTTTTTTGTCGTTACAATCACAATCTTTCCTACTTTCTTATATATCTTGGAGAACGTTAAGTGTTTCTTGTAATTTTCCTCCATTTCTGCCAAAAATATCTTAAGGAAATCTGATTTTACCAAAAGCTACTTTTCTCTTTAAGCCAATTAAATCTTTCAGTCATTGATTTAATATACCCTAGATACACCATCGCCTACAAATCTGAGTCTAAAAAGTGTCCGAAAGTTAGCCATCACTTAGTTATAGATGTATGCATATTGTAGACAAAATAGAAACACACAATGTTATAAAAACTGTATTTACATTTTCCGAATTACAATCTTATTATAAGTGCATAGAATTTTATTTTCAATACAAGGATTTGGCGCTTACGATATTACGAAATCAACAAGCGCGCGCCTCGTAAAATTTTATTACCTCTGGTCGTCAGTATATTTATTATAGACCTTAAGACATGACGCGGTAAGTCTATTTCAGTTTACTCTGCATGAAATTCTCGGAAAACGCTTACGCAGGAACAGAGGTGCCGTGGAGTTGAGAATTGTAAAGTTTTAGGTGTAAGTATGTTATACTTAAGTAAATAAAAACATAGTCGTAATGCATTATTTGAATAATTAATTAATGAATTTGCTTTAATTCAATAATAACCGAGTTGAGCTATAGTATTAAAATTTACACCGAATACTGAAACTGAAATCTAGAAGATTAAATTTTAAAAAGCTTCACATTTTTAGGGTTCCGTAGCCAAATGGCAAAAAACGGAACCCTTATAGATTCGTCATGTCTGTCCGTCCGTCCGTCCGTTCGCATGTCACAGCCACTTTTTTCCGAAACTATGATAACTATACTAATAAAACTTGCTAAGTAGATGTGTTCTGTGAACCGCATGAAGATTGTGACACAAAATTAAAAAAAAAGCAATATTTTTTTAGGGTTCCCCATACATGGAACTGAAAGTCAAAAAAAATTTTTTCATCAATCCCATACGTGTGGGGTATCTATGGATAGCTCTTCAAAAATGATATTGAAGTTTCTAACATCATACTTTTCTAAAGTGAATAGTTTGCGCGACAGACGCTTCCAAAGTTGAAAAAGTTCTGTCCCCCCCCCCCTCTAACTTCTAAAATAAAAGAGTGATAAATCAAAAAACAAAAACAAAATCTACTAAGTAGTTTTATTTTAATAAATAAAATTAAAATATATCATTAGTTCGAAAATCTGTCACTAGATGGCGTTGTAATCGGTTTGTCCGAAACCCTCAGTGCAATAGTCCGACTCGCACTTGGCCGGTTTTTATGTACCCTGGAATAAATTTAATTTATTGTAAAAAACCTGTCGTTTTGAATTAATTTTTTTTTCGATATTTTCTTTCTTGTAAACGTAATAATTACCCACACATCATAACTAAGTATAGAAATAATTAACTATCAATGAACAATCCATATCAACAAAAAAAAAAAAAACAACCGACTCCATTATTTTAGATTTGCCTCTGTTCAGCGTTATGAAATTGTTCGTCTCTTTCGACGCATTGCCAGTGTCACGCGAGGGAAAAGGACAGTCGCGTACACTCAAAAAACAGATATTTGTTTTGAATATTAACTTTTTGTGTGTTAGAAGGTTGATTTAGCTACAAATGCATTATAATATTAATCTATTAGGAAATACCTACCGAAAATACGATATTCCATCCTTTTTTAACCTTGTTAATGTATTAATTTTGCACTTTTTCACGGAGCACTTGGCATGTTGACCCGATAACGAACGGCACTCGACTACGGGCGCAAGCGTGCTTAAATGGATTTTAAGCACTGCTCTCTCGAGACACATTTTTAGCGCTGGTGGTGTATCTTGGGTATATTACATCTATGCTTTCAGTAAACAAGTCTATTGATTGTAATTGGTGTAATCCGAAATGGTTTAATTGTTTCTAATGTTTGGCAAGCAATGAAACAGGCCGATTTCATTATTTAAAATTATTTTCGTCCAGTTTCAAAGTCGTGATTAAGAATGGCGGGTAATAGATTACGAAGCAAATTATTGTTCGATCACATCAAAGGGAATAAATACTCATTGACTAAAAACAAACAGCCAAGAATATTTCAATAAGACACTTTCTTGTTATACTTGAAGCAGGCGCTTTACCTTACGTTTTACTCGGCGTCCAATTATGTACGAGTATAAACAAGGTTGAGAAAGGAGAGTTCGTTTAAGAATTGTATAAAAAACTTAATAAATATCTAGGTCCTCTTTATTGTACCTTTGAGTAGAGTAGGTAAACGATTAATGGGAGCGAATATTGTACAGTATGTGCCCCCACTTACCTATCCAGGCAATTCGGTGTTTTGAACGCGCACCACTACTAATACAAAGTTTGTCTAACTATTTTTAGCGAAATATTAATATCATGAACTACCTCATTTTGATTTTGCTAAAAATAGTTAGACAAACTTTGTATTAGTAGTGGTGCGCGTTCAAAACACCGAATTGCCTGGATAGGTAAGTGGGGGCACATACTGTACACGTTTAATGTTTTATGGTTACAAAAGTTACACATTCCGGAAATAAAGTTCTATAAGTACTTATTTCGTATTTTTGTTGGATATGGTAAATGCAATGAAGTCTGAAAACCGACTACGTTGTTGAATATCTATTTCCTCCGAAATAAATTAAATTATGTAATCAAAAAATATTCACATGATTGCACGAGCCCTTATCATATTTTGTAAGATTATAAACGTGAAGTCTTGTATGCTGTTCACTCAATCACGCCTTAACGGGAGGAAAAGAAACCCCTCGCGGATTAGTAAGTACCTAATTTTTATTCATGGGCAATATTAAATTCCCGGGAGCCGGGGGCGAAGCTAGACCGGGAAGGCTTGTCAATAACATCATCACAGAAAACACTCTGAGAGAAATAACAACCTAATAGGAGGGCATCGTGTTTCTAAACACTCGGCGCCAAATCGGAGTTCCGAATTCTCGAGGCCGAGGCAAAATTAATTATGCGACAAGTACTCGTGACGCAAGAACCCTTTCCTTGGACCGTAAACACTGGAGTTTAATGATTTCGTATTGAGAGGCTACACACCCAGAAAAATGACGATCGATTAGTATGAAACAGAGATCTGACAGACTGAAGTGACGTTTTTATGTTTTGTAAAGGAAAACAGATGGTTTCTTGAAACACCCCGAAGTGCATCAGATGTGAATCATTTCTTAAAAATAGCATTTTTTTTTTTGTTTAAAATGATTGTAAACGCCACCCAGGTTACATCCATCTCCTACCACCGAAAGATTATTTCCACTTATGCCTGTTTCCCTGTCCCTTACCCGCACAGTACCATCGCCCGTGGAAGAAAGAGACAGGAGACGAGGACATATGGCCGGCGACGTTTGCATCCGCGCATTCTCGCAAAAACTATCGCCCTCGCGGCATCAAAACCAGTGTCGCTAATTGCACTGAATGTAATTTAATTAACTAAGACTAAAGACTAGTGTACTGTGACTATTTTGATAGACCAGGGAGCTCCCAAGTGTTTAAGGTGTTACAACAGGATAGAAGACCAGAATCGGGCCTCTGGATTCGCGCCGCCTCGAGTCTACCGTCACAGGATCACCCACAAGGAGTGCTAAGGTATTGTGCATCCTTCATCCCCTTAGTCTTTCAGTCTCACCCCGCTACCCCTAAACCTAAAGAATACAGTCCACCCCGCACCCTCAAATCCGCATAGCAACAAATTCGGCAAAACCAATGATAATCTTCGAAGTTACTGTTAATTTAAGTATTTTCCAATGTAGGGAATCCCAATGAAGGGGATTAACTTTCTTAAAATCTACTTTAGGTATTTCCTGAATTTTGTTATACTCTTTGTTAAAATGAATGGCTAGTCTATAACTAATCTATATTTACCCCGTAGACAATGTCAAGTACGAGAACAGACGATTTGTTCAAAGACGACATTGAGTTATTGCTTAATTGTCAAGCAGGTCGTTGACCTCCCCCAGCTCGTTATTTTACGGCTTTTCAGCTTCCACAAACCACAGCAGCCTCCATACTACGCTGCAGTTAGCATGCAAAGTGCCGGCGCGAATTGAACAATACAACGATTCATTTATTAACAACTAGGTACAATGGCGTAGCCATGGTAATTGAACGATGCGTATACAAAATGGCGTCTCTACGTCATGTACCGTTCGTAATTTAAGAAAATTGAAAACGTGTTTGAAGATGAATAAAACTGAAAAGTCGTGTAGTAAGAAAAAGGTATATTGTGATGTTTTTTCAAGACATGCTAAAGTAGATACTGTTTTAAACTTTCGTGATTCTCACACATATTTATGTTTATGCGGGACTTAATAGTGGAACGGTGGACAATATCAGTGAACCGCGGGTAGTTCGGGGAACCGTTACTGATGAAAATCAAGTGCGGGTAGTTCGAAGGACCCGGGCTGCCAAACAAACGTCGAGCTCCGCTTCAGTCAACTCGTGACCACGGTCACGGTCACGGTCACGGTGACGGACTTTTCAAGTAGCTAGTTGAAAAGTAAAATCTCATGAAAGACAAGCTAGTAGCTACCTACTGAAAAGTAAATATTAGTTTTCCCTGTGAGTACTTCTAAGTACGAACAATGAACTAACTGAAAAAAAAACACTAAAAAATGTTGTAGAAACTGCAGTAGGTATCTGTGTACTTCGGGTCCAATTTGCCGAGTATTTAGCAGTTATTTCGAGCACAGCGAATCTTCATTGTTTGTGCCGAGTCCTGCGTAATGTAGTCAGGGAATTATCTAGTATAATAGTTAACTCTTTTTAGGGTACCGCACCAAAGTGGGAAAAGGAACCCTTATGTGACTAAGACCGTCTATCCATCACAGATATTAATCTCAAGAACTATAAATCAAATTCACTTGTAAAATAGTTTACATGGTGTTTGTTCTATTATTTTACAACAAAAAAAAATGTTAAAAAATTATTAAAAAGAAGGGGCTATTCTCAAATTAGAGCGGGTTTTCTAAAAGTCTCGAGAAAAGGCTACATTTTCACTTTTTTCATGGCGTTTTTCAACTAGCACGAAACGTACGAAAGAAATACCGTTCCCCCATTACGTTTACAGAGTGTATAATTTGATTCAGTTGTAGATAATTGAGGTTTGCATAAAGTATACTCGAAAATAAATCGATATCTTTAGTTAGTTTTGGAGTTTCTAATGGAAATATTGTCTTGATGGTTCAGAACTCTGTGCTCGATTCAGACTCGCTTTTGACGGATTTTAAATGGAGCGGCTCCTCGGCGCAGTAAACACGCGTCAATTAGCAGTGAGCATACCTCGGAATCCTCAGGAATTAGTGCAGTTACTGACTGCTTACCTGTCGCAGTTCCTGGATCATGAAGATATCGTGGAAGCTAACTTTTAATGCTTTGTTAGTAATGTCTTGGCACTTAAATTAGGGCCTTTCAATACTTCGTTTTAATAACAACATTAGAAAGTTTGCCGTGTGGTGTCGGGTTTAGAATACTCTCCATATTTTCCGTGGTTGTCGTTAGAGGCGACTAAGGCTTAATTCACACCAGAAGAGCGGCGAAAGGCGGCGAAGCGCAGCGACCCGCTCCGTGTAGAATGCGCGAGGATTCCTGCGACTGCTCTAGAAGCCGCTGGAATGCGCAGGAAGTCGCTGGAATTTACATACTGACATATTGACATATTGACAGAGGCCGTCGCGACTACTCGAGCATCCTCGGTCATTCCCGCGACAGCTCGCGCAGTCGCACGGCTTTGTTTATGAAATGCGCTGGAATTCCCGCAGATCCGCGGGCATCCGCGCGCATCGTTAGAGTTTCTCATGCGATAATAAGTCTTATAATAATGAAAATAAAGTTGAAATTCTCATGACACTGAAACTGCGCTCCGCTACGCCGCCCTTCGCCGCTCTTCTGGTGTGAATTGAGCCTAAGGATACTCAAAACGTAATACTCAATAGTTTATTGTTCTTCCACAATGTAGGTATATTACAGTGTTATATTTAGACATAAAATTGCGATCATCATGGACTCTGTTAGGCACAGCATACAGAAAGAGCCACCGTATATAGGATATATAGGTTTAGGTATGCTTTAGACGACAGATTAGCATCCTGTCGTTATTGTATCCTCCTATTGGCTACTCGGCGCGGGAAATACACGTCAATTAGCAGGGAGCTTACACTTGGAATCCTCAGGTAAGCTAACTTTTATGTTTTACCACTGTTTGTAGACATTTAAATGTACTAGTTCTTCGTTTTAATAACAACATTAGAAAGTGATCCGTGTGGTGTCGGGTTTAGAATAACACCCCTCCCTATCTTCTGTGGATATCGTAAGAGGCGACAAACTATAGCATTCTGTCACTATTGTACCTGTTAACTTAGAACCTATAGTATGCTAGAAGTGGCTGCGAAATGTGATATTTCACATAGTTTTGGTTATGTAATGTTTCGTATGCTCTGCCTACCCCATTTGGGAGTATTCCATTCGCCTGTATAGGCGTGATGTATGCATGTATCAGAATGTTCCTAATTATAAATACCTAAGCCGTAATAGCATAGCTGACCTGTGGCCTCTCACGCAGAGGGTCGCGGGTACGAATCTCAAGCTTGCACCTCCGTATTTTTCGGTATGAGCGAAATCTAATTTAATATTTACCACGGGCTAATCGGTAAAGGGAAACACCGTGAGGAAACCTGCAAACGAAATAGGCATTCGGGAATGTCGATTGCATTTCTTTTTACCTATTTGCATGACCGATGATGTGTCAAATTCCTTTATATTGTTGCTGCTCCAATTGTGATTCACTGCATTTGGGAAAGTCCAGGCTTATTTTTTTATGAATGAAAGAAGCAAATGATAGTTTTTGTGTTTTTATTATTATATCCGTCATGTAAGGTAAATGTACCTATGCTCGACGCCTCAACGCCCAGTAGATGACACCCATCTGGTACCTGTCTTACTATGATATAAGGTTGCAAGTGCCATGTATTGGGTCAGTGTCGGGCACAGGGACGTTTACCTTAGTCATTATGTAAATTTATTTTTTATGTCAAGAAAAACAGGCAAACATCTATGGTTACATACAACCAAGTCTGTGTTCCCAAATGGGGTTGGCAGAGAACATGTAAAGTTACATAATCTAACCCTTTAAAAGTTAAATGAACTGACTAAATAGGTATACAAATTTTTTATGGTTCTATGCATGACAATGGGAGCAACTGCAAATAAAAACGGAAAAGTAAAAACACAAGTGCAAAAAATACTTTAAAAAAATGATATGTTGTGAAAATATTTAATTAATTGTACTTATTTTATCAAGTAACTTGGCACTCATATTTATCGTGATTTCTTTATCAGCCTCAGAATAGTCTTTTGACATTTTGACGTTCTGCATTGGATAATATTATAGTTCTACATCAAAGGATAATAACATGGAAATGTCGCTAATTTAATAAAATAATGGACCTAATCGACGTTGTTACCTAATTTCCTGATTGTTTGGACATATGTAGGAACAACACGTACTATTTTCCTACTAACCATATTTTGAATTTCCAAATTTTGTCATTTTTTTGATGATGACACTCCCATTACTCCTTATTAATAAAATTGACTTCTTACTAATTATATTTACCTCTGTAGAAAATGAGGTCATTTATATTTAGTCACACGACAAATTATCCTGTTAAATGTCTCTATAAATGCAGGTTTCCAAAATACTGCACTTCAATTTTAGTAAAAGCTCAAACCGGATCAGTTACCAAATGTTATCTTTCAAAATGTTAACGAAATTAGCTATTCATTTATTACTAGTTAACTTTCTGTCCCTGATAGACGTTGAAGGAAAAGTACTTGAAAAATTATGGTTCAGGGAAGAGTTTCCCGAAGTGGCTACAACTGGTGGTCAGCATTGCGAAGCGATGACATTCTCGCTCCCTAAACCAGAGACAGGGTGTTGTGGACTTCATAAGTTTGACGAGTCTACGTGTAAGTTCACATTTCTTTTTAATACTTTCTTTGTATCACTATGCATTTTATCACATTGTTAAATTCCATAACAATAAGTAAGTTTATAGCTTATGTTCATTCTTTTGAGTCAATTTAGAATAAGTAAGTAGTAATTTTTTGATATCCGCTGAACAATCGTAGAATTAGTTTTATACGGTAGATTGTACTTAAACCTACAGTAATCTCGATTTACGAAAGCTGATAAAAAGCTAAGCCCCGCCGGATCAAATTAATTTTGTATTAATCTTCGTTTTAGTTCGAGCTGCTCGTAGGAGCATATTTAAACGAAATATCCAGGAAGATGAAACTTCCGACGATGCCAGTGGAGTTGAAGATGCTGTTTTGAATGGCGACGATGAAGGTCATCCCGAATATGTGTATGATAAGTTTGAGTTAGAAAATGATGCTTTTCGAGAATTACGAAAGAAGCGAGAAGTAATCGACGGATTTAAAGATCCACTGGTAAACTTTGTCATAGGTAAGCATTTTTTTAAGCTTTAAGCTTTAGGCGCAGCGCAGACGAGAGACTTTATGGGCGATCGAGTCTACGGCGCACAAAAAGTCTGCATGGATTGTATGCATTGTGGGCCGGATATTTTGTGCGGTGTGTGCGTTACTGCATATAATTCCATAACTCTGTAGAATAGCTTTGTTATTCGAAAGAAGAATAACAATTTATGTTCTTTTTTATATATTTGTATCCTTATTTTCTATAACAGGTGGACGTAAAAGTGATATTTCGCACTATCCTTGGATGGTGCATTTGGAAATCTATTTTGGAGGTCGACCAATCACGTCCTGTGGCGGCTCACTGATAAACTCGAAATTTGTGCTAACAGCCGGGCACTGTGTGCGAATAGAATTTGAAAGTTTGAATGAGTAAGTTCTAAGTTTCCATAACTTTTGTATATAATTTTTATCTAGTACTTTTAGTGTTGTGTAAGTACAGTGACGAACCGGGATTGTTGAGCCACTTGCCACTGTTCGCAATTTAGACGTGTAATCAGTGACCGATCGATGTGACGGACTAGATGTCAGCTATTGGATTAGTATTACACGATCAAGTTACAAACTTACGTAAGTGGCTCAACAATCCCTGTTCGCGATGGTTCTGCTCGAAATCTTGACGAGCTTTGTATTGGTTGTCAATTTAAACTTTAATTTAAACTTGTGTTTGTGTTACGAACTGGTGTGCGAACGCAATCCATTACCTTTCGTGACATTAGGTACTGCTCTATCTGTACCATTGATTACATTATGATATATCCCTAATGGTTTTAATAATGGACACTTATTCTTATTGCAGTATTAGAGTTGTATTAGCCGAATTCGATACAAGAAGTTTCCCAATCGATTGCGTGACTCATAACGATAGACAGCAGCAATGCATAGAAAATATAGTGATGAACCCAGAGCAAATTATTCTGCATCCCCAAGGTTACGACATAGCGATGTTGAGGCTAAGGGGAGAGGCACCATACTCAGGTAGGTAATGAGCGCTGGCTGATAGTCAGACTAAACGAGTTGAAGAAAGTGACTTATTTCTAACTATTAAGGTTCTAGCTTTTTGAAATGATATATTAAGCATAGCGAAAATTTATGGTTACTCGACGATGCACTTTAATGCACAGTTTTCATGATATTAAGAGGAACACATATCGCTTAGCAGGATTTAATCCTGTTATTTTTTATATGAGTTTAAGGGTAAATATTCAGGCATTTAACCCTTAACCACCTACGTGCGGTCTCACAGACAATAGATTACTCAAAATTGTCAATAACTAAACGCGAGTATGTCGCACACGCGTCTGTACAGTGTCCTTGTACCTTTGCTGGCCCCTCCCGCAGTACCGGCCGTGCCGTCGACTCGTTCAGACGTATGCTCATTTTGATTTGGTGGGTTAAAAAACATCATCGGCGGTCTGTGAGACCGCATGTAGGTGGTTACTGTATTTTTTAACAGTCTCGGAGACGTCTCGGAGACCGCTCGTAGGTGATTATTTCATTTTTTTCACCCACATAATTTTGTTTATTTTTGTGAAACATGTAGAAAAATGGTTGCTACAGGAGGTATCAGATGACAAAAATATGTCAGACGAAGATTGTAGTGACGTGGAACCGATTCAGTGGGGTATGTTGTAAAAAATATGCTGCAACTGCCTTGAAAAATTGTGGATCTTTGGGAATTGCAATTTTGTAGAATTTGACGATAAGTGCTCTATTTTTTTATTTAATTTTGTAGTTGTACTCCTTATTTTATAGAAATGAATAAAAAAAAGGTTGATTTTTTGAATTCCTATATCTATCAGGTCTCTTAATGTAATCAGAGTTGATTTTTATGTTTAATCTACCAGTCTTGAAAGATTATGCCATATCTCAAGATTTTATTATAGTTTATGTTATTTGAAGTTCTAAAATAAAAGTCTAAAGCATAAACGAGTATTTTACTCGTTGAAATGCTATCTTGATATTACAGATCCCGAATTTGAGATGATTATTCACGAGCGGTCTCTAGGACCGCACGTAGGTTGTTATTTTACAGAAATTGGACGTAGGTGGTTAAGGGTTAAACCGCTGTCATTATTCTCAACACTTTTTTTTATCAGATTCTTTGAGAAATGCGCACATAATAGTCTAGTCACTCTAGTAGACTCTATACTCCGTTTTTTTTGGGTTGAGAATTTTAACGGACACAATTTGAAATTATCTCTGGAATTCATTAGTAAAACTGGAAATGATTTATGCAAATACACTTAACATTGTTTGTTATAATGTTCTTAAATCAAACATCATCATAATTTGCGCCGATATCTTGGGATTACTCAAACATGTGTAAGGATTTACAGTGGATTTTTGAATTCATGTGCTCTGCCTACCCCTCATGGGAATATGGGCGTGAGAATATGTATGTATGTATGTATGTGTAAGGATTTGACAGTTAAATTTCTCAACCCAAAAAAAAACGGACCTGTCTATAAGGCACAGACACTATATAACACACTTATTGTACCGATTTCTTAAGAAATCTGATAAAAAAAGTGTTGAGAATAATGACAGCGGTTCAAACACCCGAATATTTACCCTTAATTTTAATTGCCTCGAAGTTTAGGCCGCGTTACAGCGAATAGCACTACAAAATAGTAGGACCTACTTACAGTCAGTACACAGCTTAAAATACGTATCCCTAAAACCTTACACCCTTTTCGAGGAATGCAAAATGATTGTAAATCAACGCCAAAATTTCTTATTTTCAGAATTCATACGTCCGATCTGCCTTCCACCGTTCAACATTGATACTCCTCGGAATCGGGATCTAGAGTTGTTGGTTGCTGGATGGGGCTCCACGTACCAAGGCAGCCCAGGATATCCCACCAAGCTATCCGCGACGGTCAACTTGGTTCCGATCGAAGAATGCAGGCTACTGAGCCCGGTTCCGTCAAATGTGGTGTGTGCTATCGGTCATTATGGGCAAGACGCGTGCCATGGAGACTCGGGTGGTCCTCTGATGTTTTATCACAACGGGAACTACTTCTTGGCCGGGATTGTGAGCGGGAAGCATGTCCCGGCTCGGTGCGGCTCCAGTGTCCCTACGTCTTACATGAACGTTTATATGTTTACGAACTGGATACAAAGCGTTATGACACCTTATTCATATTAAAAAACGTGCTCGTATACTTTACTGCGGTCTCGGTTTACAAGTCATAATGAAAGCAAAGTTAGTAATGTAATGTAAAGTAGAATAAGAAGCGGAATAAAAAAGAAAATCACTTTTTTTGTCTTTACCTCAAAACTCCTGTATGGGCTGGACCCCTGGAAAAGTACGTGTCCTGAGAATGTTGACGAAATTGATATTATTATGGTTTTGTTGATGAAACAAAATGTGAACGATAAAATTATGAATATTTATGGAATATGGACGAAGCAAACCTAAACGAAACGATGATTCTACTTCTTTCTTTAAATTCATCACAATACCTACGAGTGAAATCGGTAAACTAGCTAAGTAGTTAATGTGAGGTGAAAAACCCTTTGTTTCATGACTTTGATGGAATGATAACCATGATTCTTGCCTGTCAAAGTCAGGGCAGTTACGGACGTCATTGTTATTGAATAAGCTAATAAGTTTTGTAAAGGAACACAATGGACACTACGGTGATTAGATCAGAAATTAGATATCTATGAATGGCATATTTCGTACAGGAAAGTCCTGTTTGCATGACTTTTGAGGATATATATGACAAAAGGTGTCATTTTTGGCAAAACGGATGAATTTAGCTTTAACAGCTAAATACCGTAAAAGATAAGTTTGTTAAAAATTCTATATTAAAAAAAACTGCAAATTATGTTAGGTACTCAAAAATGACCTTGGCTGCACAATTTTGAAAAAATGTTTAAATTGGAATATTTCGAAAATCGTAGCACTTTTATATACCTATATCACTCTTTATTGTATAAAATAAAAAGCACAAAACAAAATACAAGTACATAGGCAAACATATCCTAAGATATACCATAAGAGATCTCTTCCTGCTGACCTTCAAGCGATTGACAAAACATGTGAAATTATTAAGGCGAGGTTCTACTAGATTTGTACCCCGCGCCCCTCTCGCGCAAAAGAAGGCGAAGGCGGGGTAGCGGGCGACGCGGCAGGTTGTCAATACGTTGGGCACGCGGTCAAGTTTTAGAATAAATATGAATTAAAAAAATAAACAACATCGATTGAAAACTATAATTTAGCAGATTCTCTGTAGTACTTTAAGACAAATATTTCCACATAAAAATTATGTAGAAATTAAAAAGAATAAAAACCAAATAATGGGTTTTAGTTTTCATTTTTGCCTGTGTTCGAGAATTTATATGATCGAGGAAAGTACATCCTATCGTGTAACCAATTAGCACGTTCCTTAGGCAATATCTTTACGTATAACATATATTTTTTTCAAGACTGTCATTTAGCAGAAAGTATGTAAAACATTAGATCTAGCAACCTTCAATTCCGTCTCCCTTGGAATACCTCGCCTTAAACTTTTAACCGACTTCAAAAAAGGAGGTTCTCAATTCTGCTGTATTTTTTTACTATGTTTATGTTGTATATTTGGTAGATGCACCACCTATTTCCCACTTAAATTTGTCGTACTATTTATGAGATACTCTGTGGCAGTGTACGATTAAAAAGATGTTTCAACAATTTTCGCCTTTTTCGATTTTTATTATGTTCGATCATTGAAAACTTTCTTTTTCAAATAATTCATTATTCATTCGTGATAAGTCCCGCGTAGTAATAAATACATCTCCGCGAAATCACTCTAAAGACACACAATATAAATTAAAGCATTATTATAATGAAAGAATACAAAAGAAACAAAAGTTATTCAATTGCGTTGACAAAATTTGAAAAACATGGAAATGTAAATTGCTCTCATAATAAATGCCTGAAGTTATATAGCCTCAAGGGAGGTTGTGTGTTACCAAGCTGCAGGTTACAAATTCATAAAAGGAAGTCTCTTTCTAACAGTAGGAGTTAAGTAGAGACTTCCGCTCGTAAAGTGTAATTTGTAGCTTTATGAGAGGCCCGATGTCCAAAGTTTTAATCTCAGTGTGTTTTCTTTGATGCCTTTTTAAGGGCGTCCGCCCTCGTCACTCTAAATTAATTCAACTTAATGTTTTTCATTCTCGGTGTAAGTATTAATAATTATAAGTCATTTGCGTCATTTTTTTGCAGGCACATCTGTGTGCTTGTGCTTGTTGGTATGTACTAATTAAATGATTTTTTACTATGTCTGTTGTTTGTTGGGTACATTTTTGATCCTTATTTATGTTTAATCAAATAACACGAACTTAAAAAAAAAGTAAAAAGTATCCTGAACAAGATTTGAAGTTATTCTTCAGGTACTGATGAATATATAGATTTTCATAGATAAATCTCTACCTCTACAATCTACTGTGTACTACAGTAGTCTTACATTATAAGTAATAAGCTGCAAGACCTAATAAACTCCGCAAGTCCCAACACGCACTTAGCCGTTTTTTCTTCGGGAAGTTTCGGTATCCCACTGATTACTAGGCCACTGAGGACAACTCGGACATCGAGGCTTAATTAGGTTAGTCACGATAAGACAAGTTGACTCGGCGCAAAAGTTCATCGTGCCTTCTTAATTTATCCCTAATCAGTCTCACAAAACAACGTCATGAAACCGTAGGGCTATCTTTCTCACTATTCGGTGCCGGATCGTAAGGGACAGAGATAAATTGTTAAATCTAATCGAACCGAAAAAAATGGAGATATTGAATATACCCGAAAGAACCTTTCCCTGCGGGCAAAGATAACATTTGTTGGAGAGCAGTCTGCGTTTCTTTTATTTGACTGCATAATACGGATCTCGGAAAATTCCATAAAATAAGTTATCGACTACTTGTACGCAAAGGTCAGGGGTGTTTGTTATTTCATGGTTCACTTTCCGTGAGCATTGATTTGTAGATGATACCTTTGATATGTAAATGTTCTTGCAATAAACAAATCTCTTTTGGCGGCCGATGTGAACAAATCGGAATCTTTTTATTAAGGTATCCTTCATATCGGTATGGGGAGTAAATAAATAGAACTGAGTAGGTAACAAAATACATACGTAGGTACTTATCACGCCTGTGTTCCCTAATGGGGTAGGCAGAGCACACGAAACATGACATAGACAAAACAATGATAATTACTACTTCACGCTTTGCCGCCACTTTTAGGCTAATATTAAGTTTCGAAAGAAATGGAAGAGGTATAATAGTGACAGGTTGCTAGCTTGTCGCCCAAAGCTTACCTAAACGTATTTCACTAGTCGCCTCTCTCCACGGAAGAAACGGAGAGGTGTGATTTTATCCCGATACCACACAGGAACAAACAAAACAACATAGATACCTATATTACGCTGCGTTCTGTTCAGGGCGAGTTTCTAAATATGAGTAGATTTTTTTAAAGGTTATATCGGGTTCGTATGATTTTATGATCAAAGAATTCAAAGGTAGAACTAAAATATAGGTACTACTATTAATGACTTCTGCAAATAACTACAAAGGCAACAGCGCGAAGCTATTATTGCATTCGGTTGACTTAATTCGTGATTTATGCAGCGTAATTTTGACAGTAAAATGTTTATCATAATTGCATGTAATTGCCAATCATTTTTGCAAACGAGTGATGCGAATAATAAGCGCCATCTAGTTAAGCTCACCTTTTGGAGGAATAAGTATGTTAAATATGAGTATGACTAAATAGTTTGTCATTCTTAATAATCTTCTACTAATTGAAAGTAGTAGGTAAGTTAGGTTCTAGTTTCAGAGTTAGGTATAGAGCCTACTTTGAATGTTAAAAAATTGTTGAAAACGATAATTTACTTCTACTTTAGTATAACATTTTGTCTTACTTCCTATAGTAGGGGAGCCCAGGCAGCTAATTCGGGATTTAGTCGATCGTCGTCGAGACCTATTGGGTTGTGGAGCTTAGATGATAAGAACTCAGACAGACTCGTTTACATCTTTCTATGCACTATGTCGAATTGTAAATTATAGATATGGCAAGGGATGATAGAGTCAACAAAATAATCGTAAGTAAGAAAACTTGTAAAAACAGAATAGAGTTATACATACAGTACGAATTAAGACAAGACGTACTAGGCTGCTTAGATAAAAAAGTGAGTTTTGAGACAATTTTTCATTCGAGCCAAAAACGCGACAAAAATGTTCGTCGCTCGTATGCAGATAAAATGACAGTTGATTGCTAGGACAACAGACGTCAGTAGTCTTTTGTTTGAAGACTAAAAAGTGGCGCATAAGGGTCAATTCCCACCAAAAGAGCAGCGCAGCGCGGCGTAGCGCAGCGACCCGATCCGTGGAATGAGAATTTCAACTTTATTTTCATTACAATAACACTTATTATCGCATGAGAAACTCTAACGATGCGCGCGCATACCCGCGTATCCATGGTGATAACAACGCATTCCATAAACGAAGCCGTGCGACTGCGCGAGCCTTCGCAGGAATGCCCGAGGATGCTCGAGCAGTCGCGACGGCCGCTGTCAATACATATGTCAATATGTCAATAATTATGTAAATTCCAGCGACTTCCTACGCATTCCAGCGGCTTCTCGAACAGTCGCAGGAATCGTCGCGCATTCTCTACGGAGCAGGTCGCTGCGCTACGCCGCGCTGCGCTGCTCTTTTGGTGGGAATTGACCCTAAAAGTATCCCCCAAGGGTTGCTCATAGTGATAAATAACGTGCAGGTATTTGTAAAACATCTACGCGTGTATTTGATTTTCTTGTGTTAACCTTGACATCCTGTCTAGAGGTATAAACATAGATGTGGTTGTTGTTTTAGTCACATCATTTCAGTCCATGAATTAAACACGAGGACACCATGTCATTCCAGAGACTGGTTACCATAATTGTTTTAAGTACGTAATTATTGTCATCGAACTTGAGTGCACATTAACTTGTCTTAGCGTCGTGGCTTTGGTCTATTAATGTGGGACTTTAATTAGATTTCAGAGGATCACAGGTTTCCTTTCATGATCGAATATCTAAATATGTATTAATCGGGTTGCGGGGTCGTACGTAGGTAGTCCGTGTGTAGGTAGGTACGTGGTGTTCACTTTCATCTTAAATTTTAATTATACACGAAAACAGCGTAATGGGCTCGAGTTCTGTGTCGATTTAGAAGGAATACCGAAGAAAGTATACTTACCGGCTTAATTACACGACATTGTATTTTACTAGACTTTATTTTGGGCCATTTTATAATAAGCACATTTCCTTTCTTCTCCAGTTTGGAAAATAATGTTTTTTCTGCTCAGAATCACGAGCACAATCGACACCAAAAGGGTTTTATTCCCAAAACAAATACTTTTTTTCATATATACTTGTACTTAGTATGGCGGTAAAAGATGGGAAAGATCGAAGTTATGTATGAAAAATTAGAGACAATTTTATCTGAATTTGTATCGAAAGCGCCGATGAAAAACCAATTTTTATTCCAATTAATTAAAAAAAGAAACTGAGAACTTTTTATAAAAAAATATATCTTATAGCTAAAAAGTGGCTACCAAACGTGATTACAGTCAATGGTTTTAACTATGTGACGTATCGCGTGATCTGCCTACTCATTTGGGAATACAGGGCAGTTGAATTTAATCAATTTAATCATCATTACATTACATAGGTACATTGACTAACGAATAATGACTGACTAACTTATCTCTACAGTTCCTTAAAAACCGCAAGTTATGTACTTTCCATGCACTTCATTGACTACTATTAAATTATTAGATTGAGGCATATAAATAACTAGGATTCATTATCAGTAAATTAATTCGCCTAAGTATAAAGATGATCTGCAATGTTCAATTAAGTTGCTAATATACCTTTACTTTACTTAGTGTAGCGAAATGGCGCTACAAGATAACCGAACTTTTTTAATTTTATTGATGTACGGCGTTATAACTGGCACACATTAATTTCCGTTTATTATTTTTAAATTTACGAATGCGTTGTTGCTTTTTTTATTTTTGGAACACGGTGGGGACTCCTGTTTTGACGGCGATTCTGTGTAGTCAGATAGCTGAATATAATTTTATTTTAATTAATTTCTAAGTATAATTGTAGCATTTTATAATATCTGTTGATATTGTTATTGAGTGCACGCTGTGCACTATATTATACTTGTTAAATTAAACGAACTTACCTTAAGTGAAGTTCTATTTCAATTTTACGAGCTTCGCCATCACGGAGCACTGTGCAGCATTAT
>BHDV01032675.1:354107-400351 GCA_005406045.1 Adoxophyes honmai | reverse complement strand
TCGCTACACTTCCTACTTAAAACTAGTGTTTGCGCAGACCCCCAGTGCCCTAAAAAGCACCACACGGTGGTGTCGCGCTACATTAGGTACCAACTTCATTATACCTACATAAAATTCACGAGATTTATATATGAATCCGCTATGCTTAATAGGTATCAAGCCGAAAGCTTCAATGATTATATCGTTACTTCTTGAGAGAACATTATTTATGTTAAAATCCTTGAATTTAGCCAGGCGTTAGGCTATAGACAGACGTCAGTATAATACTGTAAGTGCCAGTACAGTCAACCACTGAT
The DNA here is from genome assembly GCA_005406045.1 of Adoxophyes honmai. Taxonomy (NCBI): domain Eukaryota; kingdom Metazoa; phylum Arthropoda; class Insecta; order Lepidoptera; family Tortricidae; genus Adoxophyes; species Adoxophyes honmai. Next base: position 400,055 of record BHDV01032675.1, on the reverse strand, counting down.
AATATGTTTGTAAGAATGAGTAGACAAGGGCGTATTCGCAATGAAATCTTACATTTACAGTTTTAAAGTATGATATTACGTGTGGTTTGAATTTTAAATATCATCTAGCTCTCGTCGCTTCGGCGGTCTAGCTGTCGTAAGAGGCGACTAAGGACATAGGTTAGGGTATACTTTAGGCGACAGGCTAGCAACCTGTCACTATTGTACCTGCCACCTCAAAACCTAAAAAAATACTATGCTAGAAGTGGGCACAAAACGTGAAATAGTCAGTAATCGAAATAGATGACTCAAGAGTACGTACTTCGCGTGCCAAAATTGAGCCAAAAGGGAAAACAATGCTCTTCCTTTGACGCGAAATCATTTAGTCTTGTACCACTAAGACTAGGCTTAACTGCCTAGAGACAGGACAACTTGAATAAGGCGGCGTCAACTTTGAATCGGTTTTACTCGTACTGTCAATTCCCATCACTAAAGCGCTCATGTGGCGTTACAGTAGGTAGAGAAAAAGTGGCACGCTTGGTTTTCATACAAATGCAGGAACTCGCGGTATCTATTTCGATATAAGTCTGTGATTAGACCCCTAGCACACAGCGTATTTAAATCGCAGTCGACGCGCAGATGACACGCGTACACGCGTTTCAAACGACATTTTATAAGCAAACTTGTAGTCCTCTACGCGTATACATATACAGCGATACAGACGCGTCGTAGGCGCTCGTAGCCTCTATGTTTTGGTCCGCTCCTCTGCACCTCCACTGTTCTTTCGTATGCGCTTTAAACGAGTTACAGGCGCGCTTTTGTATCGCGTTTTACGTGTGTTTGAATCTATACAAAGGGATAAATCGACATCCATAACGCAGTATTACATACGCTGTCTCCTAGGGCCCTTATTTAACCTCCCTCCTACAGTACATACCGAATGCTAGACATGAACGTGTGATTTTTGACGTTGAATCGTTATTTTACGTGTCTTTTCTTAGCATGGTTCGACTAGGAAATAGAGAACGCACGAATAACTGTCTAACTACGCGGAAATATTATTATTCGTAGTAGTTGTCAGCATTACGGTTGCAAATCCATTGTCGCAGCTGGTATTACAAGGCTGCGATAAAACCGGGTAGGATTTTTTATCCCCTAACCGTGAGTCGGGCTTAGAATAACATTTCTACATTTCTTCTGTGGATGTCATAAGAAGCGACTAAGAAATTTAGTTCAGGGTATGTTTTAGGCCACAAAACTTAAAACGTGTTCCAAAAGGTGAATATCAACCCAGAAAATTTTATTAAGTTTTTGGTGGCGCATTTTTTGTACATTTTATCAGAGATAAAGTGATAATACTAAATCATTTAGTAAATAAATAGTTTACGAATAAAGTGGTAATATTAGCTAAATAGTATCCATGCTGTTAAAATATACACGACCGTATAGCCCAGCGGTTAGAGAACCTGACTGTGAAGCTTAAGATCCCGGGTTCGATCCCCGGTCGGGGCAGATGTTTGTATGATGAATACGAATTTTTGCTTTCGAGTCTTGGATGTTTATCTATATATAAGTAAGTTTATCCGTTGTCTAGTACCCATAACTCAGACATTAACAATTGCCTACTTTGGGACTAGATGATTGGTGTAAAAATTGTCCAGTGATATTTATTTATTTATTATTATTACAAAAAAAAATGCGCCACCAAAACGGATTTTTTTTCTGTTTTTCCTAAAGTGAAACAGTAACGGTTTGACTATGTAAAGTTTTATGTGATCTACCTATCCCATTAGGAAATACAGGCGTGATGTACGTATGTAGGATTTCTGTGGATATTTGACACGGACTGTACCGGGTTAGACTGCGGCACGTCAACCCGAGTTAGTGTAAAGGAGTATGAAGAAACATAACATCAATCACCGGCTAACACGACGTCGGAAGCAATGCGTCGCTTCACTTTGCATGATGGATCTCCTCGAGACTATCAATAAGCCACAGTAACAAGGTCGTAAAAGCTGAGGCCCATTACGGCGTTTACGACCTTCTATATAGGTGTAGCTTTTCTAAAACATGAAGCTGGATTACACTGGCTTGGAGACCGTGTCTGGGTTTAGGTTCTTTATCACCGGTAAAAGTTAGGTATAGTCGGGAGTTTGAGCCGCCTCATTGTTCTCAAAACTTTTTTTATCAAATGTATTATGTTATGATATTGATACCATTAGAGTGAAAGTGTGTCATATTGTTGACAATAATGACAGTGGTTTAAACTCCCGAATATTCAGCTTTAAGCGGGGTGACGTCAATACCGATCGCATGCAGCAGCAGCGGCAGACGTTGACGACAAATCTTTGCGTCGTGCTGTTGCGGTCTTGCTTTTACATCACAAACGCAAACGTCACCCACAGACCACACAACCCTAGTTGTTAAAATTTTTTGTATGAAATTCCTAGTCATTGGGACATTTATAACAATTCTCCGCTTTAAACGACATTTTTGATATGCAGTGACGTGACATTTGCTTCTTAACTACAGAATATCACTTCCTTCCTAGAAATGCATAGATACACCATTAAGTACCAATGCGTACGCAACAGTATAAAGGACACAGTAGTCTGTCGAGTGCCAGCTGACAGCCTAGTGTAAACGCGACGCTCAGTGACCGAACTAGTTTAGAACTGGTGCGGCGATCGCATTAGGTGAACAATCAATCAATCAATCATCCAGCCTATATACGTCCACCCACTGCAGGGCACAGGCCTCCTATCAGTATGAAATATGTTAGGTGAACGACTTTCCCTAATTGCCGTCTTAGTGTCGTCGACGACACGTCGTCTACTGCTGCTGCGTTTGGTTAAGATTGAAATCATACTTTACGTTTGAACAATCGAACAACTTCCGCACAAAATATAAGGCAATTGCGTAAAATATTAGGGAGGAAAAAATTCAAGGACGTTCATGCCTTAAACGGTCTTTGGGGTGGAATCATCTCGAATGCGGTGGAATTGGAAATGTAGTGTGCCAGGACGTTAAAAACACAGCCCTGTCGTAAAGCTACGGCCATATGTCGTGTCGTTTCAATATGCGCCCACTTCTTACTATCCTTGGCTGTATTGAATACAGATTCCAGGCAAGGCTGCTCGATAAATTTAATACATATCTGAAAATAGCTGCTGCGTGCAACTCTGTCCTCGTAAAATTCGCTTCAAACGTTATTACCTAACTAGTAATCGGATCCAATTTAAAACTAGTGGCCATGATATTGAGAGCTCAACTTGCATTGAGCCCCTACATTTGCAAAAATATGCACTTATCCTTTTTAAAAAGGAAGCTGTCTTTTTTTGGGCCTCAAACTATGAAGGACTATGTATATTATAGATAGTAAAATTCGTCACGATCTGTTTTAAGTATAATTGAAGAGTGAAAAAGAACAGACAGCGTGACACAGCCCCCTCGAAGTCTTTATACAGTCGAAATTGCGGGCAAAAGCTACCTAAGTATTTACTTTTGAATATTACAATAAAAGCTTCACAATCGGTATCGATTTGTGTGACATTTCGATACAAGCAAACAAGCCTAAAAGGGACAATGTAAACCAATACTGCCGACAGTTTATTCGAGGTAAACAGTTCTGTTGGAAAACTGAAACTTTTATTTCAAAGTGCCTCTTTGCCTACGGGTAAACCCAGGCCTTTATTTGCTGAAAACAATTTCCAGCCACGTTTCGAAGTATAATTTACATCCCTACTTATTATTAAAGTAAAAGCAATATGCCTGTCTGTAACCTTTTCACGCTTCAGCCACCGAATCTATTAAAAAAAAGTCAGAAAGAAAAACATTTATTAACACAAATAAAATTGACACACATAATACATTGTTTTTGATTTAATATAAAGATAAGCTTTAACAAGTAATGCTATAAAATAGTTCAATTCTGTGCCAAATAGTGTAAAAAGGGCCGCGTTTAGCATGATGTCGCAGCAAGCCGCGACGCTTATTTTCAGTGCGACTCTAAAACTTAGAGAAGGTTCAAAAATGCGTCGAGCGTAATAGGCTCAGTAACTAAAGTCACTAGCGTATCATCGGCTGAATGTAGGTCGAATATCTTTCTATAAGTTTATCTGTTCTGGCGTTACGCTACCAATAATGCGTGACGCATGTTCCGTCAGATATGAACCTTCCCTTAAAACTAAAAGAACGTGTCATTAAGAACGCAGATAAATATATAAATTTAAATAACATGACTGTATCTAAACACCGTACAAAATATACCGGTTATAACGCGGCAGGGCGCGATTCGAGTCGCGCTTTATAAGTTATACTTATCATGTCTAGAGACGTAGAGACTATAGACGCCAGAAACTAACAGGTCTGTCTTGCACGCGATTCGACTAGCGCGTGCTGCGTTGCTGAGTAAAAAAGAGCAGTGCCAGCGAGGCAGCGACAAGGGACTTCTACAACAGCAGGCTTTTTTTGACCACTGGCTTTACGCCCGCGGCTTCGCCCGCGTGGAATTCGGTTATATTGCGGTATGAAGCGAAAATTCCCTCGGGAACATAATTTTTTTCCGGGATAAAAAGTACCCTATTATTTAATCCGGACTTCTATCCTTACGTCTCCAAAATTTCAAAGCAATGGGTTCACTAGTTACAGCGTGAAAGCGGAGAAAACAAACAAACAAACTCACTTTCCGATTTATAATAATAGTGAGGAAGTAAATAAGGAAAAGGATTAGGAAGGCCGGCCACATACATTCGGAATTTTCCCGTTCGGAAAGTCTGATTCGGGATTCCGAACGGAAAAATTCCGAAAGTATGTGGCCGGCCTAAGGATAATAAATAGGTATTTACAGAAAGAACAATCCGTGTTACAAATGAAGCAGGCGCGTATGTAGTAGATATTGGCTACGACCGCTACTTATTGCAAGGCCAACACGTCTGTGGTGTTATTGTCTAATGCAGCGGTTTCTAAAACATTTTGTGGACGGAACCCTTTTAGAAAGCGAAATGCTTGACGGAACCCTACAAAAAAACTACAAAACGTTTGATCAGCGAGTGGTGTTTTGATTTTTTTTCTGAATTCTTGCGGAACTCTCTCAGGGGTATCACGGTACCCTGGGGTTCTGCGGAAACACACTTTGAGTATGGCTGCGTCTAAATGTACCTAATGTAGCAAATGAAACTCGTTGAATTTCGACGTCGAGGTGTTAACATTAGCAGTCATATTGAACAGAAAACTTTACAGCTCGACGCCGAACTCGTCGACGAGTTTATTTACTTACGTCAGAGAATAACACCACTGTCTTCGGATTGTTGTTCTCGTTCGTCTGAGGACAACAATGCATATATTATTAAGAAATATTTAAAGAGACAGGAGAAATGGAAGTTGAATGAACTCTTCGTAGGCAAATTTTGAGTGTAATGAAGTGGGTTGGGTACTCTTTAAAACAATACGTAGGTACATACCTACCTAGCAATATTGAGATAATGCTTAAAAATTAAAAAAATGTTTTTTTTTTTTTTCTGAATAAACCATATTGTTTCTAAAGCAAGCAAAATGTTGGAAAAAGCCTTCGTTTTATTAGTTTTAAGTAAGTCGGGTGTGAAAGGGAAAAGTTCGTAAAATAATAACGAGCCGGAAAATATGTTTTCCGTTCGATTGAGCCAACGGGCGGAGAGATTCATGGTGAAGAGCCAGACGCCGATTTGAACTCTCGGCCATAAAAAAACGGCCAAGTGCATGTCGGCCCCCGAATAATATTACGTGCATAATGTTATCGGGGTCTTTTTGGGAGTCACTTTTTGCGTCATTGCCTTTGCCGTTACCTCGAAAAATACACGTCACATTCGTAAGCTTGTTTAAGTTGTTTCTTGGAAAGTTCCTAGATCTCTTAACTATTTTCCAACCTTTATTCTGGGGCACATTTCTTGTAAAGTATTAAACAAAAAAGTTCATGGATGCCGGGTGGTGTTGGGTTTAGAATAATATTTCTCCATTTCTACGGAAGATATCGTACGAGGCCACTAATGATATAGGTTAGGTTAGGGTATGTTTTGAGCGACAGAGCAACCTGTCTCAATAATACTTAGGATCTCTAAAGTCAGACTCTGAAGTCTGAATTTAAAACGTGAAAAATATGCCGGCATTGGCTAAAAAACGTGAAATAGTCATCAATTTGTCATTGATCATCATTGATACACATACATAAACATTACGCCAATGTTCCCAATCGGGAAGGTACACGAAACAAGGGCAAAACTTCGACTGTAACTTTTACATGGCAATTTTTATAGCATGGTTATGGAACCCTAAAAATAAGAAAGGTAATATTCGATAAGTAAGCCGCGTTCGGGTAGGATTTTATGTCTTAAGACGTAATCCCGAGTCGCCTTTTTTAAGTCTAACCTGTAAAGACAAGACTCCGATTTCTACTATATAAGCTAAGCGTCAATCTCTAGTAGGTACCAACTGCTCTGAGAGAGCTACACATAAAAATCATGGACGAAAAATCTCGCGTTTCAAATATTTTCTTTCATCCGACGGAACGATTTAGCAAGAATTAAAATGTTTCCCGGCGTTCATCAGGAAGGCATAATGCTTTGAAGGACTACAATGGAAGGGAACGATTACGTTGTAGGGCGGGGAGAGGGTAAAAAACGAAAGTTTATATGAAGAAGTAAAAAAATTGTGAATCATGAGTGTGGATGAAGCAATAGAGGTATCTCTGAATCGTAGCAAGTGCAACAAAATGGTCTCTGCCTGCCCCTGTGGAAAAGAGGTGTGGTAGCAGGTATGTATGTTAATTTGACCGTAAATATATTAACCAGTGGTCGGGTAGAAATATTTATAAATCCACAAGTTTTTTTTTGCAATATTCACGTCAGAAATTTGAAAATTTGTAAAAATGTCCCGTCTTTTGTACCTCCAGTGCTTATCAAAACATGCTAGAAGTGGCTACGAGACGTCATTCACACATTCATACATGGATTTGTCCAAGTAGCGTTTCGTGTGATTTGCCTGTCCTATTTGGGAATACATCTACTTTGGGACTAGGTAATTGGTGTAAAAATTGTCCAGTGATATCTATACTAATACTATCTATACCTACCTACAGTTGTGAGGTTTGTATAGCTTTGTGTTGGCATAGCTATCATGTAGCTTCGTATAGCATAGGTTTGCGATACACAGGTCGCATTGACCTGAAAGCGATAAAACATTTGTCTCTCAAATGCTGGATAGTGAACATTTGAGTGGAAACATTTTACAGTGGTTTTTGGACTCACTGGTTTAAATACTGAGAGGAGGCCTGTGCCCTGCAGTGGGACGTATATAGGCTGATGATGATGATGATGGTTTAAATAGATACACACTGGTTCAGACACACCCCACCACTGGTTAAAAGATTTACATTAAATTTTCGGCCACCTTGTACATCTTTTTGGTGAATATTTGTTTTCTGGCGAGAGGCTAGCATCTGTCATTATTGTAGGTAAGTACGAGTATGTACCTCTTAACTTAAAACCTGAAAAATATGCTAGATGTGGCTAAGGCTCAATTCACACCAGAAGAGCGGCGAAGGGCGGCGAAGCGCAGCGACCCGCTCGGTAGAGAAGTCGCTGGAATGCGCGGGAAGTCCAAGATCTGTGGGCGGGATATTGCCAGCGGCCGCTCGCGACTACTCGAGCATCCTCGGGCATTCCCGCGACTTTTCGCGCAGTCCCACGGCTTCGTTTATGGAATTCGCTGGATTCCCACGGATCTGCGGGCATCCGCGCGCCTCGTTGGAGTTTCTCATGCGATAAGAAGTCTTATTATAATGAAAATAAAGTTAAAATTCTCATGACACTGAAACTGCGCTCCGCTTCGCCGCCTTTCGCCGCTCTTCTGGTGTGAATTGAGCCTAAGATGTGGTAACCTTGATATATAGCCAGGTTTCTTGTACTCCGCCTATGCCATTTGGGAATAGAGGCGTGATATATGTATGCGTTTTGTAACTTCATAATGTAATACTCATAACATAACGTAGCGAAAACTGTCATCTTAAATTCTCCTCCAATTTTATTTTACCTGGAGAGGCTGCAAAAATAGCCACGACCCAACGAAATAATAATTCTGTTTACTCTGCTGGGAAATTACACCTATACCTATTACGACTATTTTTCGAGAATCTAAGTGGATTATTCCTTCATTAAGTTATGAAAATGTGAAATACAAGGTTAGTAGATGCCAAATAAAATTATATTTGTGACGTAGGTCAATCAAGTCTAAAATATGGAAACTAACTGTTTTTCACAACTTCGCCACAAGAAAGCTCAAAACAGGCTTGACTTCATTCAAAACAATATCTGTTTTGTTTGCTTGTTAGGTACAAAGCTTAAGAGAAGAAAAAAAAGCCCACTCAATCAGGTCAAAAATAAAACAATAAAAAAAGAGTGAAATATCACTGTTTCCGAACGTCAATAAGGAAAATTAAACTAAGTATTATAGGATCACTTTGTGTCTCTGTTTTTCTCAGGAACTCGTGGAGGTAAAACACTAATCTAGGTATGTCGATTTATGGCGACACCTAACGGTAAACTCAAGTTTGTCTTTCAACCCGTTGTTCTTGATACCTTGTTAGAGTATTATTGCTTGATATCAACTAACGTTAAATACGTTAGCTACGGAATCTTTAGTATGCGAATCCCACTCTCACCAAATCTACCTACAACATACCTACTTTAGTCGACTCGTACGACATTCACGGAAGAAACGGAGAGGTGTTATTCTAAAGCACAATAATAGGTATACATTGAGCCCGGCGACAGGACCCGGCGACAGAACCCGGTGGCCCGTAAGAGAATAATCTCAATAATAATACAAAGTTGCCGACGTACTATGCCGGTGACCCGGCAGGCTCAGTGTGTATTGTGCTTTACACCACACATTGGTAAAAGAAAGTATTTATCTAAGTAGTATGTAATTAAATAGTGAAAGTTAGAATTAATGTACCTATTCTTGTACATTTTCTAAAGTCATTCAAAAAGTAATGGGATATCAGTTCGCGGAATGAAAGTTGAATAAGGGCTTTAAACCTTTAGCGGACCCCATCCAGTTTTTATTCATCTTACGACGTCTATGGAGATCAAAGGAGTACTTCAAAGGTGTAACTTGAAGGCCTATAAAACCTAAGTTTAACAGACTGTTGATAAAATATTCAAATACTTACTCAAACAATTTTCAGAAACATTTAAGGCAATTAAGTGTATCTATTAATTACGTGTTTTCTCGCCATTTATGTTCTATTTGACACATAAGTAGGTACATATATCACGCCTATATTCCCGAATGGGGTATGCAGAGCGCACATAGACAAAACCATGACTATTTCATGTTTTGTGGCATTTTTAGGTTTTGAGTTGGCAGGTACTATAATAGTGACAGGTTGCTAGCCTGTCGTCTAAAATACACCTTAATCTATTTCCTTAGTTGCCTCTTACGACTTTATGGAAGAAAAAGAGGTGTTATTCTAAATCTGACACCACACGGAACTAAACTAACCAAATGGTAACTGAACAAAATGGAGGGCTAAGTTTTTGTCCCTCCTGCAAAATTTCCCAAACAGAGTTAAGAGTTTTGCGAGTGTAGCCAACGGTATGCATGTTACATGGTATCCGTCATCCCTGGGGTGAGTCTGTCATATGAAGTTTTCTTTTCATATAAGTTGGATAAGATGGTCGCATTATCCAAGTTTGAGAGGTGATGATGTTATTTTAACTGGCTAAATACATATTAAGTACACTGAGGCTATGTTGACTCTGCATTTAAAAATGTTTGCACTTAATTATTTTAATGCCAGCGATGGTTGAAAGCAGACAAAGTTGCTCACAGATGATAATCAACTTATTGTTACATTTTATTCAACTTAAAAATAGACATGTCATTATGTTGCTCTTTTACTCTTTGAGTTTACTTTAATGGTCGTAAATATATTTTTCTTCCACTCATAAATTTGTCCGTGTATCATTTCCCGTGGTTTGGCTAGCTTGTTTGAGTTTGGCCCATTAATCATACTTACATACAATCATGTCTGTGTTCCCAAACGTTGTTAGAGTACACGACACGTTACATAGAACATAGAAAAAAACCATGAACATTTCACATGTCGTAGCCACTCGCCGGGTTTAAAATAACATATCTCCATTTCGTCTGTAATCATTTCATCATTTTCGCAATTTTGCCCCATAGCACTTTCAGACATTTGTAATTTTGTACCAATGTTACTGTTACCACGAAATCCTGGTGCAGCTACGTCGAGTGATCCCTCGAGCACAACTGTGGTGAGCAGTGCACGGATTTGCCCCTGATTCGTCATATTCTCTTATTTGACACTTTCCTAATTACTCATATTCCTAACTCGTCATATTTTTATTTCGTCATACTCCTTATTCCTTGTCAAATAAGGCATAAGTATGACCAATTAGGAATATGGCCAGTTAGGAAAATGTCGAATAAGGAATATGAAATCAGGAATGTGACGAATCAGGAACTAATCAGTGCACGTTTCGCATCTCGACGAGGTGTAGACCGTTCTCCACTTAACTTGTCGGTCTGTATGGTATCTCACAATAGGTCCATGTTAAACCCGATGGCCACAGGTACACTGCGGTTCAGAGCACGGGGCAACAGGTGTTGTGTAGTGAGAGCACGTGGCAACGGCGACAGATTCCAATCACGCGCCGGTTGGCATTCTCGGCACGGGCCAATTTACATTTGCTTCAATTTAGACGGTCGGACGGGAATTTCTTATCGATTTTCGTTTTGTAAAAGGGATTTAAATAACTTCTTTCAGATAGCCCGAAAGAAAGTAATTTACTTAAGTAGTGTCTATTTTCAGTGCTAATTAAAGAGTAGACGACTTGAATGTTAATTGATTAAAGGTGCAACCTTAAAAGTCCTGAAAAAGTCTGACTTTTTAAGCGCATTGGTTTGACGAAGTAACACTTGTTGCCCAGTATGAATAAAGCGACAGCTCATATAAAGACACAAAATCAGACATAAAATGGTTACATTTTTGTGTAACCATTTTATGTCTGAATGGCTTGCAAATACGTGGCATAGTATAATATTTTAGAGACTGTTTTAAAAAACACTGTAATTAACGTTAGCCTGGATAGGTTTTAGTAAAATTTACAGTATTGGTATTGGTAAGAAAAGAAAACTTATACGAGTAGGTTGGTATAATTTGGAATCAAATAGAATTTAACCATTGTATGTTACCGAACACAACCTGCTGCTTTCGAGGAACTATGTTGCAGGAACATGTGCGCTTAAAACTGATCATTCCGAGCTAACCTTTTAACAACAATGTAGGAATGTAGAATGAATTTGCAATCCTTGAAGCAGGTGCACTAAACACTTGTAGATTCAGAGAGAGAGATCAGCTTTTATACCTTTAATGTTATATGTACCTATCCTGTTACTCATAATGTTAGACTCAAGCGCGTACAGTTTAGTTCAGAAAACAATTCAAAGGTTTGCATAACTCTGCCCATACACTATTCACAGCCGGTTTGCCTATTGTATTGATTCAGTAATAAAGCAGTTCGCAGTGTTTTATCATGGCCCATAACTTTTGCCGAATAAATACGCAATTTAGCCGTATTTATCGGCCATTTGGCAATATTTCGGGTAGGTTAGTACCTAAACCGAGGCGCGGCGCAGAGCCCCATAAAAGATATGCCGTAATTGTGATGTTGAGTAACATAACTCATTTTGTACCTTTTGCAGTAGCGTTGTAATGGAGACGTTAAGGCGTCTTTACCGGACAAAGTTTCGCCTTAAAATTTTACTGACAATAAGTATCAAGTTTGTAAGGAGCAGACTTTTAGAATGAGCAGGCGAACTAGCGCGACGAACAGTGACGTTCAATAATGCAGTACCTACCTCGCGCCATTTTTAGGTATATGAGTATGTGCTGCGCCAGACAGACACAGACTCCAATCCAACAGGAGGTAAATAATATAGCAGCTCTAGCCTTGGTTTGCAGAATCCGAAAAGTTTATGGGAAAGACTCCAATAGAGAGATCTCTCTCCAGGCAGATGTTATGCCTGTGGACCGAAGTCCACAGAGAAGAAGTTAGAAGTTGTATTTATGCAACCGTTCGTCGAAACGACAAGAGCAATTTTTCCACGAACTAATACTTAGAGTTATTAAAAAGTAATTGATCCAACTTAATTACTGAAGTATGTGGACTCTAAGTTATGTAAAATCAAATCTATGAGTATGCGCAATCAAAATATATTATTATGGTCGTTTAGGTACGTCGTATTTTCCATACATTTACTTAGAGATCCAAATTCTATACTCGTAGGATACCGACGTCCCATTGACTCAAGTATAATACTTAGTAAACAAGTGAACTAAGTAAAGTATGGCATGAAACAATGTCGTGTAGTGTAAAATAAACCAAGAATTGTAAATTTGTATACCTATATATGCGATTACAAATATATTTTTGCAGTCAGAATCTTATGTAGGTAGGTATATGTCGATGTGGGACAACGCCAAAGTTAAGTTTATTCCTCACTCCTTGATACCGCCTACGTTATCAAGCAAAAACGTTCTAGGTACCTATCAAGGAGTGAGGAACAATATTGCATAGATACGTGACGCGAGTACTCCCGTACGCGAGTCCGACTCGTACTTGGCCGGATCATTTTGCTTAGAATTCCCAAGAACTGTATCATTTTATTTTCCCAAATGGGCAGGAAGTCTGCGATTACAGACTGAGTGGGTGGAAAATAACTTGCCGCCTACTCGCCAGTAATTGTCTTTACTGGCTTGTAACTCGTTAGGACTTTAGTATAAAAACAATAAAACATCGGAAAGCCATCCTCGGGCAATGAGACTTGTAACAATTAAATTGAACATGCTGGCCATTCATTTTCCTTCCTATCATCGAATTAACAGGACGCTGCAGGCTTAATCCAACCTGCAGTATACCTATATTCATTGACTTCATGCGTGTATATTCATTGATTCCGGTGACAGATAGGTTTACATACATCCGTACCAATATATAAATGTGAAAGTGTGTTTGTTTGTTTGTTTGTTTGTTTGTTTGTTTGTTTGTTTGTCCGTCTTTCACGGCTAAACGGAGAGATGGATTGACGTGATTTTTTAGGTAGAGATAGTTTAGGGCACGGAGAGTGACATAGGCTATTTTTTATCCCGGAAAAAATTGATGTTCTCGAGGGAAAACAAAAATATAGTTTGCTTGATAGAGCGATATCGATCGATGATAGATCGATATCAATCGATAACCAATCGATAGATGATAGATCGATGGCGTCATGTGTCCTTTGAAACGAGAAGTTTTCTTATAGTTGTGCTTTATACCGCAATATAACCGAGTTCCACGCGGGCGGAGCCGCGGGCGGAAAGCTAGTACATACATATTTTCACGCCTGTATTCCCAAGAGGGGCAGGCAGAGCACGTGAATTGAAAAATCCAGTGCCACATTTAGCAAATTTAGGGTAACCAGATGGTCAAACGTGATATTGTGGTGACAGGTTGCTAGCCCATGGGCCACAATCATACCACAAATAGGTTTACACCACTGTCGTTATCGACGAAACAAGTAGTGTTCTCATACAAACTGATACGTATTAACGCAGAAGAGAGTAACTCGTGTTTTTATCGTAACGAACACTTGGAATACTGATTCATTTGGCAGCGTCATGAAGATTTCACAATAGAAAGGATGGTTGGTGCAAGCCCTAACCAGTGTTCGTTTTTATCAAATAATTGACTTAGAAAACTGCGCTCCTTAACTCATTAGAATGCTGCGAATTTGGATTTGCTTTGCTCTATACCTAGTAAAATTAAATAGATACACCCACGTCTTTATATCGAGATCAGCTCGACATGTTTTGGGCTAATTCATGCCCCATCATCGGGAGCAGAGAATGGCTTAATCTAGTTTTCAAAATCGCATCAGACGTAGTTACCGATTAATTTTAAGACTCACAGTCATCTTTCATTAAAGTTTGAGACTAACTAATGAAATAGTCTAGAATTCACTCACGACTTACAATTAAGAAAAGTTTGGAGATGTAGACTTAATAGAATAGGTAATCTAACTTGTCATTTACCTGGGTAGATCAGTAATTTATCATATGCTTAGACTTTTGGTGTCGACTAAAATTTAAGCAAATGTTAGTAAAGGATGATTTTTAGTTGTTTTGATGCAATTGAAAAATGGAGTACCTAGTATTATTATAAAATTATAAGTACTCGAGTGGAGACCATGGATCAACAAGTACACCTACAAAATGTATAAATGACCTTTTAAATGTCGCTGGAAGACGCTGGATGCAGGTCGCTTCCAACCGGTAAGTGTGGATGTCCAAAGGGAAGGCCTATGTTGAGCAGTGGACTTCCCATGGCTGAAATGATGATGATGATGATATATTATATCAATCAACTTCGAATGTGTTTCGTGTGATGTCGGGTTTAGAGTAACACCTCTCCGTTTCTTCAGTGGATGTCGCAAGAGGCGACTGAGGTTACAAAGTAAGATTTAGAATTTCCCATTATAGAATAAACATTGCTCATTTGCTACTGCGTGTTAGGCATTTCCCCTGAAACATCTAAATATAACATAACAAACATAACGTAACAAAGGAACATACATAAATGTAACATAACATAAAAGGAGGTAACTTCATAGGTAATAACTAAATAAAAAATCTCTGGGTAATTTTAACGGAATACGATCCCGTAGAGCATTCCAATTTATTGTTTGTTCGTCTCAAATGTTTTTGGCATTATAATGAGTGGAATCGGATTGTATTACAGTATAATAATTTGTTTCGAAACATCTTACGCTAACCATTACAGCGAGAAAATTATAACTTTCCACTGTTTCTTCAGTTTGTCGTTACCGTTACATGTTTGTTGTTCAGTAGTGAAATGAAAGTGACTTATTACGCATATAGGTACAAATTCGTGCAGTTTAGGTAAGCATAATTTCACGTTAAAACATACAGGGGAACTCATCTGAATGATGTGGAGACATATAGTTTTGTTTCACTTTTCTAGGTATTGGAAGCTCGTGAAAAATCTGGGGGCACGGCCGTGCCCCCACCAAGTCGAGCAAAAAAGCGTCACGGCCGTACCATCCTTTTCTCGAAACAATTCAGACCATTTTCGACCCCATGTAACTTCGTTGTAGATAAAACTAGAAGACTGAAATTTTCAGTAACCATGCAGGCATTGTAAAGACACGTATATTTCAAATTTCATTCAATTTGAACCAGTATTTTAACAATTATGACGGGTCATATTTCTTAATTTTGTCACTCACTGACTCAACGATCATCAAAAGTCTAAGGCACTTCTAGCAGACCTAGAAGCTTCAAATTTGGAATATAAGTAGTGTTTGGTGTATGAATCAAGGAAAAACTAAAAAAGTGCGAGTCGGACTCGCGCACGAAGGGTTCCGTACCAAAAAATGCAAAAATCAGAATTTTTGTATGGGAAAAAAGTAGAAATGTCTGCAAAATACAAAAAGAAATGAGATCCCATCAAAAACAATACTTGTCAAAAAATACCAAGTCTCGCAACTCAGTTATTCTGCGGTAAAAAGTTGTGAGATCCATAATATGTAATACCAAGTCGGTATAACATGGTATAAATAAATATATCGAGACTTGGCCATCGCCTAAAATCACATGTAAATTCAATTATTTAGTGCGATGGCCAAGTCTCGATATATTTATTTATACCATGTTATACCGACTTGGTATTACATATTATGGATCTCACAACTTTTTACCGCAGAACAACTGAGTTGCGAGACTTGGTATTTTTTGACAAGTATTGTTTTTGATGGGATAATTATTATTCATTGACATTCATCCCTCTGGTCATACTTGCTCGAAGGTTTCGGGTACCTCTAAGTACTTTAAATTTAGACACGTCTCCGTTTTATCCGCAGAAGTCGTAAGTTCTGAGTTATTTTAAAAGTGGATCCGACACGTGAAATGGGGGTTTGACAACGTAACGTTGGGTGTTCTCTGTCTACTCCACTTCGGTCATAGAAGTCAGACCCTGTAGTGAAACAATTTTGGCCACCCAGGCCCACAATTTTTTAAAGTTGTTTGCCACTTACTAACGTCACCGTCACTGTCACAGAAACTGTACAGGAACCAATAACCAATCCGTTCGATTTCGGTATACAAGTATGATGTTTTAGGCTTAACACGCACTGCGGATTTTTTCTTGCGGTTGCGGTTTGGCGGAAACCGCCGAACCGCGGAGGCACTCGCACTGCGGTTGCGTTTCTGCGGATTTCACGTTCAGTATGACAATGGATTCCGTCAGAGCAGGATGTGTTGTGGCCTTAGTTTTAAGAAATAAAAGAAAAATAGAAAACGTCTTCCCTAACATAAGTACATACTGGGTGCATCCTCTAACTGATCAAAGATATTTGAGGGGAATTTTTTGTAAAATGTACAGTGATGTACGAGAAAACAAAGACATTTTTTAACTACCTACTACAGGATGTCAATTAGTAGTTTTAATAAATTATTGCGAATGCGAATAACATAATCCGACGACATAATTCATCGCACGACACACACCTCACTGCTCCGCTGTCTGAGCCGAACTGACGAAAAAACCGCTTTTTACGAACCGCAGTGCGGGCGCTGCCATACGTGAAGTATGGGATACATAAAAACGCGCGGTTGCAAACCGCAAATTGAAATGTAGCAAGTTGCGTTTTTAAAATCAGTCACTGAAAAAAACCGCAAGTGCGTGCGCTTGTAGCGGATGCCATACGTTACATTTTTTGCGGTTGCGGATCCGCTTTTTAAAATCCGCAGTGCGTGTTAAGCCTTAAGGATGTAATTAATATTGATCAGGCATTAATAAGCTGTTGATTAATTATGGTAAGCTTCGGCCAGTTACGACGGGGTTATGTAAACAACTTTATGGTAGCTAATTGACGGCTTTTAATGTGTATTTTTATCCCAGCCGGCTTAGCACGGCAAGGTGCGAGTCGAGTAGAGTGCGAGATAGACTATACCTAGACCTAGATACATACAATCACGCCTATGTTCCTAAACGGGGTAAACAGAGCACATGAAACGTGACATAGACAAAACCATGATTATGACGATTCCATGCTTCGCAGCCACTTCTAGGCATAATTTTCGGTTTGACAATAGAAAAACCGGCCAAGTGCGAATCGGACGCACTGAGGGTTCCGTACAAACCGATTACAACGCCATCTAGTGACAGATTTTCGAACTAATGATAAATTTTAATTTTATTTATTAAAAAAAAAACAATTTTCGTTGATAGTTTTTATGGTAATGTACATCATATATTTTTTTAGATTTATCACTCTTTTATTTTAGAACTTAGAGAGGGGGAGGACACAACTTTTTCAACTTTGAAAGCGTCTGTCGCGCAAACTATTCACTTTAGAAAAGTATGATGTTAGAAACCTCAATATCATTTTTGAAGAGCTATCCATAGATACCCCACACATATGGGTTTGATGAAAAATCTTTTTTTGAATTTCAGTTCCATGTATTGGGAACCCTAAAAAATAATTGTTTTTTTTTTAATTTTGTGTCACAATCTTAATGCGGTTCACAGAACACATCTACTCACCAAGTTTTATTAGTATAGTTCTCATAGTTTCGGAAAAAAGTGGCTGTGACATACGGACGGACGGACAGACAGACAGACAGACAGACAGACATGACGAATCTATAAGGGTTCCGTTTTTTTGCCATTTGGCTACGGAACCCTAAAAAGAGGTAAAATAATAGTGAAATTTTGCTAGCCTGCCGCCTAAATCATCCCTAAACCTATTTCCATAGTCGCTTTTTCCACGGAAGAAATGGAGAAGAGTTATTCTATCCCTACACCACAAACTAACTAATACCAACTAGAGTAACTAGACTATATCCGTTACACTCTAAATAGTGACGTTAGAAAATGAAAGCTAATGGACGCTATCGCGTTGTCGTGGTAAGCCTACTGATGCCATAAACCTCCGCAATAATAGACGGATTAATGTTATTTGAAATGATGCAGATGACAGGGTTGAGATATCGAATCCCATCCGGCCTTCAGGTGGCTTATATTTGCTAGTGTCCCTTCCTACTAAATAAATCTTACCCAGCTTGTTGTCGAGCGAGGTCTAGCTAGAAAGTTGCAATGCAAGTTAAATAAAAATGTGGTCCAAATTAAAAATCGACCGGACCAACCGCTGAAGAGTTCCCTCTAGTGAAGACGGCCCTGATTGGTAAACATAAATTTTATCCTGTATTCCCAAACGGGGTAGGCGGAACACACAAAACGGTGACTATTTCACGTTTTGTGGCCACTTCTAGCATTATGTTTTTTAGGTTTTAAGTTGGCAGGTACAATAGTGACAGGTTGCTAGCCTGTCACCTAAAGTCTACCTTAACCTATGTCCTTAGTCGCCTCGTACGACATCCACGGAAGAAATGAAGAGGTGTTATTCTAAACCCGACACCACGCGGAAAATAACAACACAGGACCAAACTGTCAAAAAATTGTTGTAGAATAATCGTTGCCGGAACATTGGTTCCGTCTAGATACGAATGGCGACAAACAACAGATCAGCGGTTTTCAGAGCTGTTGCCGAGTACAAATAAACAACACGTCTTAGGTTGAAGGTACATTTTCACCAACGTTGCCAGAGAATAATGCACACAGACTTATATCGAAATAGATACCGCGAGTCGCGAGTCGATGCTTTTGTATGAAAACCAAGCGTGCCTCTTTTTCTTTACCTACTGTTATATCACATAACCGCTTTAGTGATGGGAATTGACAATCCGAGTGAAAGCGATTCAAAGGTGATGCCGCCTTATTCAAGTTGACCTGTCTCTAGGCAGTTAAACACAATCTAAGTGGTACAAAACTAACTGAAATCGCATCAAAGGAAGAGCAATGCTCTTCCTTTCGGTTCCGTTTTGGCACGCGAAGTACATAGGGGAGGTAGGGGAGGGATGGGCAGTTGGGAGACATGGGCACCCCTCTTTTATTCTGATTTGATAATAGATTTTATTTTTTTAGTGATTTGGTAATTTAATTTACCGAATGGCTTCACTGATCATCCATAGGCTATCTGTTGTTTCTGTCAGTTATCGAACACAAATACGTTTGAAGATTATGCACTCGTAAAAGTAAGTATTTTGTTGCGATTTCGGATCGTAATAAAAAGAAAACTAATGAAAGGTATGTGTATTTTTTATTATTTATCTATTGTATATTTACTAATCTATGAATTAAACTGAAAATTCAAGCCTAAATACGTAGATTAAAAAAAATACCCGTAACCTATGTTGAAAATGTATACGGAGGGAGAGATGGGCATTTGCACGGGCGGGAGGTTTGGGCATGCCCAATGCTCCCTCCTATTATATTCTGTATAGATTTTTAACTATCGGTTGACTTTTAATTGTAGAGAGATACTACTTAAATTAAAAAAGAAAGGTTTACGACGGGAAATTCCTAAAGATTTAATATTACGAGCCATAGAAGAGGTAACCACCACTACTAATTTAAGAGGCTGAGTAAGATCAGAAACACCTATTTTTTCCTGAAGTAGACGACATAGCTAGTGTCCTTTTAGACGACATCAAATCTAAATTGGCAGTACTTACAAAAGACAATACAATAAAACCAAACGTGGTAGTTCTAAATACACGTTTGATAGTTCTTTATGGGTTATACCCAATCTCAGATAAGTTAAGGTATTGTTTAAGATGTATTTTATTTGTAAATTTAATTTTTGGTTTCTTTTATTGATGTATTTTAATAATACTTTATTTGTTAACTAATTTTTGTATTCCATTATGGATACAAAGGAATTTATAGGCCGTGCCCAAGCCTCCCACAGGGTATGTCCAAGCCTCCCTACCGTAGGGAGCAATGGGCACTTTTGACTTAGTTTACAAAATATCTCGTAATTTTGAGACTGATTGTAATTTTTAAGGAATCTCTTTAATTATATCTAGCCAGATACTTGGTGCAATAAGAATTGGCAATAAAAGTTGACTATCTATAAAATCTGATCTTTTATGCAATAAATAGTGAAAAAGTGCCCATCCCTCCCCTACCTCCCCTACACTTGGGTCATCTATTTCGATAAAAGTCTGTGATAATGCAAGTCAATTTCGTCGCTCCGGACGCTCAGGGCGTCAACGCTCGAAATCAGTTGATCGGAATGAGCGTACGTCGGCGGTAAGTTTAATTCAAGAGAATCTAAGAAAATCTTTCAATTGTAAAAGTGGTGTTGAAGTGCAAGTAATCGGTCTAGATTTGATTTCCGTGTTAATAGGTACTGAATAGCCAAGCCGATTAATAAAACCAATAACATTTAACGTTTTTTATTGTACTTAAGAACTGTTTTCCAATGGGCGTTTTTATATTCAACAAACTACCCAAAATCATCTTTAACTTTCCTTCCTTGGTAGACTTTTTGAATTGAGTAGGTAGGTGTTGTGTCGGGTTACCTCTCCATCTTTTCTGTGTATGTCGTAAGAGGTGACTAAGGAAAAAGGTTTTAGTTTGCTTTAGGCTACATGCCTACATGCTAGCAACCTGCTGCTATTATACCTCTTAAATATGTTTACAAACCTAAAATTATGCTAGACCCACATCTATTTCAGGCTTCTTAGCCACCTACGAAGCATGAAATAGTCATGGTTTTGCCTGTGACGCGTTTCATTTACTCTGCTTCCCCATTTCGGAAAACTGGCGTAGTTGTATGTAGTACAAAGTGCGAGGCCTTTAAGACAGTAAAAAATACAAGTCTTCACGGCTTCAGAAATTTTTGCGCGTTACTCTTTTTTATGACGCCTATTGATTGGACTATGAATCGTTTTGTTAATCTCTGGAGGTTATTTTTGTTTAGTGAATTCTTTCGAACCGATCATCGCATCGATTTTATTGCGTCGACTCCCTGTTGGCTCGCGTCCAACGTCCAGTCGATTATCGCAGCGCGCCTGACTGTCATACCTGCTTCTCGTTACCGTTGATATTGCGTTATTGATGTAATCGGAGAAGTTAAATAGTTTATTTTTTATTTTTTAAGAATACAGGCGTGATGTACGAAATTAGCAAGCCTTGATTATAATTTGTAAAAAATTATCACAATGCGCAGGGCAAATCATGCACATACCGGGTGTCCCGTGGCAGATTTTGGATTTCAAAGTTAATTATAAAGATGTTTTTAATTGAGAATAGAAATGTATTTGTAATGAAAAGAAAGATGAATCATGCGGATTTTGTTTTTTAAAGCGTACTTTATCGAAATGTGTTCCATCGCAGCGCAATCACTCGGGGATTTTTTCCAGTGCATTCTGATTGACGCGCTGCAGTACTGACGGAAAAATAGCGTCAACTTTTCGAGTCATATTTTTGTTTAAATCTAAAAGATTCGTCAGGTCATTATCGCATAAATTTATCTTTAAGTTTCCCCCATAGATAAAAAAAAACCAAAGACGTCAGATCTGGTGATCTGGATGGCCATGTCAATGTCTTTAAACCGGCTATTCGATTTTCCGAGGAAGATTTTCTTGAAGAAGGGTCATCACATGTTCCCAGAGAACTCCTGCCGCTCTCTGGCCGACTAAGTTTAAAATTTCTGTACCAATTGGATCTTAAAAGGATGGAATTTAATGTCCAAGCTTGAAAAGCGGTGCATGATGGTTTTTGGCAGCCGCAAACTTGACGCTTTCTTACGCTCGGAATGGCGGGGACTATTTTGCACGTTGTTTTCAAAACGTCCAATGTTTTGATCAGTCCTTCACGTTTGGTTGGGACCTGGAGGTGGCCTCTTTTACTGTTGGACGTGTTGCGTGGAACTTCTGGACCCACGTCCTAATCAGAATTCCACTCGGTTCAACACTTAATAGACAAATATTGTAGTGAGAACAAAATGACCGGTGAGCTACAGCGCAGAAATTTATGCTTTAAAATACGCTTTAACTGCGAAACCTTACCACGGTGCACGCCAGTCCACTACTGCACCATGGGTAAACAATCCGCACAAATGCCAAGTCAAACGGTATTACTTTCTCGCTCCCACGCGCAACCGTTGGAAAAATATTCAAATTTCAAATCCAAAATCTGCCACGGGACACCCTGTACATACACAATTGGGCTAGCCTAGCAGAACACGTTTCGTGGCCATTTCTAGCGAATTTTTAGGTTAAGTTGGCAGGTATAGTAACGACGGGTTGCTAGCCTGTCGCCTAAAATGTACCTTAATTTATCTCCTTAGTCGCCTCTTAGGATATCCTCGGGGGAAATGGATAGGTGTTATTTTAAACCCGACATCATACGACAAGAGTACGGTAAGGCAAGGTAAATAAAAGAAGCAAATAATTAACGACGACTACGGAAAAGCAATTGGAACCGATAATTGCCATTTTCACCCAATTAAATTTACACTTGAAAAGCAACCGGTAATATGGTTAATTTATTCGACACAATGGCATATGGAATCCCGGCAATTACTCGTAACTAGACTATTTTAATTCTTGGAAATTAATTTTACGTCATCGAGGTTAAAATATATATTTACCTTGCATAGGCAGTTAAAAAAAAACTAAAGTTGCTACTTTTTCTTCTTCCTAGGTAGGTAGATAAATATTCCACCTTTTAACAGCGATGTGCCTGTTGCGTTGTTTTCTAACGTACCGAACTAAACTCGTCGACAAGTTCCTCGACGAACTGTCAAATTTTCCATAAAATTCCTATGACAGTTTATTTTGATAACTCGACGTCGAGCTCATGGTTTAGTTTGTTACGATAGAGAATAGCACTAATGTATCTCGTGTATCTACTTACCCAACGATGTTTCTACAGGCTGATGCCAAATAAGTGGTACAAAATCTGTGCTTCCTAATCAGTTAATGCTATGTAATATAATGCATCAATTCATTCGTTAAAATGAAGTCTAAAATATCATACCTATTATTAGTTGGAGTGATATTCACCTTAAATTTAGTGGGACTAATTAAAACAAAAGGAGTTAGTGCATTTCATTGTCCAAAATTAGCTGAGTAAGAATTTAATTTACAACACCATTGAGATTTCAATCTGTAGATATTTTAAGTGCACATTAAAAAAAAATCATAATTAAGAATTATTTTCGTTTTCATAATGGGTGGGGATGCATGCGGATTGTTATCCAGTTCACATCGCTAATAAAATCGCTCAATAAACTTCGGTTTCTTTACTGTAGATAAGATACCTAGTATTTAAATATTTTTTGGTAAAAATTGACATTTATGATAAAAATGTCATCTGTATAAACCGGAATCCACAAAAATATCGTAAAAATATTAAAAATAATAGCTAACTTCAAAACGTGTTCAAATTCAATGCGACTTCTCAAAACCACCCATTAAATAAAGACGAACAGGAGCGCTGGAAACCAATAACATTTAGGATGCAAAGAATAAACACGAGAAAATATGTCTTTCAATTTCTGCTGGCTGCAGATCTGCAAATATTAATTTCCGGGAAGAAAAATAGCAGCATCCTTGTCAAAGCTTTATTTATCAAAGAATGTTTTGTAAACCCTTCCATCTTCATCAATATCGACGACATCGTAAGCAAAATACATATATTATATTATTTAATAAATCTTTATGTTATCTTAATCTATTTTATATACAGAATTCGTAATGTACCTATTATGTTATGATGTATTGCGCTGCGTACAAGAGAAACTGTGTTAATGAGGTTGTACACATTATTTTTATAAAGAGATGATTATATCAAAGCTTACATTACCTTAGCTTATTATGATCGGATCTTGTAACAGAACGTTACATTTGGTAGCGTGTAAGAAAATAGGGAATAGTTTTTTCATGTCATGTCAATCGTGTACCCGTAGTTGTGTTTACTTGAGCATGATATGGTTCATTAGAATGGTGGACGTTTTTACACAAGTGAGAACTAATAAGGTAAACGTCCCTGTGCTCGACACTGACCCAATACATGGCACTTGCAACCTTGTGTCATAGTAAGACAGGTGACAGATGGGTGTCATCTACTGGGCGTTGACGCGTCGAGCACTAGTACATTTATCTTAACTCTACATAATATTAAATAAAGAGCAATTAAATGTAGATATACATATAACGCAAGTGAATATACATATAGTGTCGGTAATTTTCTGAAATCCGTGACTTTAACTAGACACACTGTTTTAATGCAATTAGTCATCATTAGTGATGCAACGGAACTCGCATAACGGAAGCAGAAACGGAAACAGATGACAAAAGTAAATCTTAACGGAAGCGGAAGCGGAAACAGAAGCGGAAACGGAAGCGTTAATCCTATGTAGAAAAAACACAATTTCGTAATTTTAGATTTTTTTTAATAAAATTTGTAGTCGTAAAATAGAAATTAGTAGTCAAAATTAAATAGTGGCAAGTCGCATCGGCTGCACCGCATCTCACCGCTCTCTCCCCGCTTCCGTTTAGAGTTCTGTTATAAATTTTGCGGAACCAGAAACAGAAGCGGAAGTGAAAAAACATGCGGAACTTCTGCAGAAGCGGAAGCGGAAGCAGAGTTCTGTTGCAACACTAGTCATCATATCTTAACAGTGAGCTTAAATATTCAATAAGCAAACAATAAAATAAATCTTAAATTAAAGAAATGTGTTGTACTGAAGACGTTGTAAGTTGATCAATAAAAATCTTATAAAAATAAATTATACCTCATAGAAACAAATACAGAATTAAGTATTTACACTAACGTTGAATGAATCATTGTTACAACAAACTTAAATATTAGAGAACATTTGTAAGAAATCTATTATTATCACAAAAATAAATAAAACGTCTAACAAAGTATAGCTACGGTTAACCTATATTATTATTATAAGTAGCCAATGCTAGCGAAATGTCACTATTATACCATTTTTTAACTAATTTTATACTTAAAATTGCTAAAACTTGGCTCAAACTAAAATGTTATATTTGATAAATAAATTCCATATAAATTCCAGTTACATATTTTGTATGATCTGCGTGCCTGTTTTGAATTAGGACATGATAGGTATTATGTGTCATTGTCGCAGGCGAACATTTTTTTATGGGGTATATCTTGTACCATCGAACCAATTGATTCCTGACCCACCATAGAACCTATTCACAGTGAACGTCATAGTGACATTGCACTGCTTGACAAAGGAAATGTTTATGATGTTTATTGTGACAACGTTCTGCTGTGGGTCAGGAATCAGTTGGTTTGATAGTACATTATGTTCATGCAAAATGTCCCGGTGCCATGTTTCAAAATGCTTTGGTAGAGAGTACTAATGATATTATAATGAAACCACATTAACGATTAAGTATAAACACAATGACACTTACACGTAAGTGCCAACTTCTAAAAAAGATTACCTACTTACATTTGACTTTCTTTGAAAATCACATGAAAAGCTTTAAGATATTCGTCAAAATTACATCATCATTAGATATTATATTTATATACAAACTAAAGCTTAAAATTAATCGATAGATTTTACACAATCCCAGTTTTATTCGAGTGTTTTGAACTTGAACTCTTACGAATGAAAATCAAATAAGAAACCTTACTGGTCGATGGATAAACAACTTTGCCTTTGATATCGAGAATCGAAAAATATTTCAGAGCTATTTTCATCTTTCCAAATAATAACTAAATCTACAAACAAAGGTAAACATGCGTGGCGTAACAAATATTTATTTAGGTATTATAAATCCATAGAGTAAACACTGCCATGCAGAGTAACAATACTATACTCGTACAAATTACAAAAGACTTACTTTTGTTTGTCCATCAATATCCGTCTGCGGAAATGACAGAATGGGACTTCTTTCGGCCAAAACTTCGCGTTTTGTTTTTAATGAAAGTATGTTTGGGTAAGGCCGCCAGGCATTTCAACTGCCCCATCTTTGTTACAAAATTTTACATATTGTATGTGTACCGATTACCAACAATTACGTAGGTTAAAATTAGAAGATGACTAAACACGCCCGTCGCCATTTAAAGATATATTTAATTTGTTCAAGTAGACAATGTCGTAGAATTTCGGTAACATACACTATACCTATAGAAAAGCAGTTGAAAAGCACTTTGCGGCCTTATCCGTTTAACTCATACATTGTTAGGATAATCTCTGTATTTTTTAATTAACTAGCATAAATTCGAAGTTCAAGATCAAATCCAATTTCTTGCTGAAGTGAGATACAAACTAGCACATGTGGCTGTTTACTGAAAATATCAGCGTGGCCTTTTTATAGTCCCGTGGTTGCGATGTGTATCATACTCGAGGACATTGAATGTATGTTTAGTTTGATCATCCTCATATTTTTTTACTTATTCTAACTAGGTATGGTCACGCTGGAAATAGTAACATGACCAATCTCAGAATCAATCTGCTACGAGTAGATAAACTGTAAATTTCCTCGGCTATACCCTAACTTCTTTTATGCTCGTGTAATTTAACTTATTGTAATGGAAATCATTGTCTAGAATTATAGTGTACATATTAATAGATATTGCGCTTAAAATTAATAAACGAAATCAATCTTCAGTAAGAAGTAACTTAGATAGGTACTGACTAAAATCAATAAATACTTTTGAGCGTTTCAATTTTCACGCCAGAAATTTATTTAGTAAAAGTAACAAGTAAATATTAAGTTGAATTTCAATGTTGAATTAGGTATTATAAATTTAACAAGTGAAGTTAATGAATTTCAGCAAGTACAGTCGAGTTCATAAATATATGAGCAGACAAATGCCAAATATGTCAACTTTTGCACCTTATTGTCAATGTCATAAAGGTGTACTGATATTTTTGAACCATCAGTTTTGTTCATATATTAATGAACTCGACTGTACATATGAAAAAGATTATATTTAACTCATTTCTTCACAAATACTATACAAAATTCAAGTTATACTCAGACAGTGTACTTAGATACACAGACACGTACCAAATGACTAGATTTTCTTAAGCTCTAATGTAATATTTACAGAAATTGTTGCAAAACATTTGCGCGTTTCTCTTGTACGATTTTCCCTCACGGAACCGACGTCTTGGCTCTGAAACAAGACACGACACAAGTTTTAATTACACGAAGGCATTTCCAAAAGACATTGGCAGGAGTTTTATAATTTAAGGAGATGTCTGTTGGATGGGAAAGTCACAAAATGTGTCTTACAAGTGTTCACGAAATAATTATTTCAATTAGTAAGCCCCTGTGCACGCTTCGCTGACAAGAGCATTGTAGTCTAATTTAAGGGTCAATTTCAACAAGACATTTTTTTGTATCATTTCGGTGATTTTTTTTATTTTCAATGTTATCCAAATGAACTGAATCACAAATCAAACTTAAGCCAGTTAACTAATATGTGCGTGAGTGGGAATCAAATATCTTCACAACTTACTTAAATATTGGCTGTTGAATTTTTATGGGTCCACTGAAATGAAAAGTGTCAACCGAAATGAAAAAAGTGTCAACCGAAATGATAAAAGTGTCCATGGAAATGAGATACAGTGCACTGAAATGAGATAAGCCCACCGAAATGATACAGCTAAGAGCAACCGCGTGGAATAAATAGGGTTCCTTACTTTAATATTACTCGCATATGTCTTAGAAAAATTATAAAATAAATGTACATTTTAAATTGGTAACAAGACGTGAGAGTATTATAAATACGTATAATAATAAATGGTATTTTTATAATAAACAAAAAAGGTTCAGTAAATAGATAAAGTTTATGTTTATAAATAAAACGTCAAATATCAAAATTCTCCTAATCAACATTTATATTGTTCAACATAGTAAGAAGAAAAAAATTAAAAATATGTCTATAATAAAGGAGCTAAGGACTTTTAATCTATTTTTTTTGCTAGTTTTTATTTACTAACATCGTAGTTTACATTTATATTTCTCATATTGACATACATAAATGCCTTCACATGAACTCAAATAAAAAATAAAAATAAGTATATCACAAAACTAAAATTTTATATTTGACCCAAGGATCTCTAAAATTTAACGGTTTTATCATTTCGGGGGTACATTTCATTCCGGTGGACCGTTATCGGTATTACAGTCCACCGAATCCACTGAAATGACAACACTGAGATGATAAAATAGAGGTTAATTTTACATTTTACTCTGAATTAAATAATTAACAAAATATCAACACTACTCAAATAAAGCAGTAGTTACGGCGAATCGAAAACACAATTATGAAATAAATTAAACGCATATTGGTCAAGTTATAACGGCTACCGAAATGAAGAAAAAATTGTCCCCTCATCACTGAAATGATAAACTTCCTCTTTGGTGGGAAACCACAAGGACGTAGTGACCAGTATTTATGCACCTAGATCTTGAGCCGGACTCATCCGAAGTTAGGAATGGTGATGGGAGCGCAACCACATAGTGTAGCCGGAGCTATTCTACCAAAACTTACTGTCCACTGAAGTGATAAATTTCTTTGGGACAAAAGTTGAATGCTTGTCAAATGTATAAGAATGAAGATACATGAACAAAAATAGTTTTTATTGATAGACTATACTGTCACTTAATGATAGTAAACCCGATTTAAAACCAAAAAATGCAAGTATTTGCATGAGAAGCTGTTTTGTGAGCGTAGTTGGGTGAGGGACAAGCCACTGTGATGATAAAATGACACTTTGTCAATTTTTTTTAAAATGTAATTGAAGCCATTACTCAACTATTTTTTTTGCCAAGGTAGGGAAGAACATACTTTACTAAAAGAAAAATTACAAAACCATAAAACAGTACATTGCACTACCGTTCTCAGCATTGCCGTGAAATTTTTTCGCTTGCGCAATTCACCCTTAAATGTGTCCCGTTGAAATTCGAGCTATTCGGCTTCAGGTCCATTTTGTGATGTTAACTGGCCAGTAACAGGGTTGTCTTTATTAACATTTTGATTATCTGCTGCGCAGCCAAGATATGCGTCACGTTAAGTTTTGTTGTGATAAAGTGTTACTGTATAAACTATATTAACACGTTTGTTATTGTTTAGTTTGCGTAACTTATAGCGTAGCGTAGTTACTATTCGTTGCACCTGTGTTAAGAGCTAGTTAAGGATGCTATTAAGTTTTTCCACTGTGACACGAAAATTATCCATAAGTATTGTCAAAGCCGTGGTAGCCTAGCGGTTTGACCAGTGGCTTCACATGCAGTGAGTCGTGGGTTCGAAACCCAGGCTCGCACCTCAAAACTTTTTGAAACTTCTGTGCGAAATGTAATCTGATTTGACACGAGCAATTCGGTGAAGGAAAACATCGTAAGGAAACCTATATACAATGACGAAGTAATACAAAGTTGTGCGTGAAGTTTCCAACCCACACTTAGTCCGCTAGGGATCCTATAGCCCCAAGCCTTCTCACGATGAGAGGAGGCCTGGTCTCAGCTCAGCAGTGGCAGATCAATTTACACGACTATAAAGAAATAGGACATGTGCAACTTTTTGGTCTTCACTCACTTCTCGGGTCTTTTCTGGTGGTATATAATCGGTGTCCCCTCTTTTCGCTATGCTGGCAGATTCGATATTTTAAAAACCAAACTTCATTTAGGGATAAGCTTGTATGCCCACGTAAACGCTTTTAAAAATGTGCTAAATGAATTTAGTACACAAAAGATCGCATTAAAGACCTAAAAGTGATTCGAAGAGCATCAGATAAACAGTTCACGGACATTAAACTATCACTAGAGAGCGACATTAACTACGTGAAACGAAACGACAATGCGATGCAAGAATGAACGAGTGGCCCCGACCTGCACAGACACAACCTGCTGAACAAGTGCACGTACTCGTAATTGCAAAGACGTGATGTTCTATCTATAATACTGCTTGCTCAGTAGATAAATATTGTTCTACTAAGTCATGTTCAGACAGGTACAGTCGTAGCCAGTTCTAGCATAATTTTTAGGTTTTAAGATCAGAGGTACCTACTTGGTGACAAGTTACTAGCCTAGTAGCCTATCGCCTAAAATGTACCCTAACTTAGTTGCCTCTTACGACATCTACGAAAGAAATGGATACTGGATAATGGATGGATGGATATAGATATGGATGGTCGGCCGGATAGCCCAGCGGTTAGAGAATCTGACTGTGAAGCTTAAGGTCCCGGGTTCGATCCCCGGTCGGGGCAGATGTTTGTATGATGAATACGAATGTTTGCTTTCGAGTCTTGGATGTTTATCTATATGTACATATAATTATAAGTAAGTCTATCCGTTGTCTAGTACCCATAACACAGGCATTAAATTGCCTACTTTGGGACTAGGTGATTGGTGTAAAAATTGTCCAGTGATATTTTTTTTTTTTTTTAATGGTTAGGTATTATTCTAAACCCAAAAGACGGGCGAAATTAGTAATGGATTTGTCTATGTAGCGGTTTGTTTGCTCTGCCTACCCCATTTGGAAAAATAAGCGTGAAGTATGTATGTATCTATGTAGGTACAGTCGAACCAAATGATTCCTAAAGTAACATAGAACATTGTACTTAACAATAAACGTAAATAAAGATTTCCTTTGTCGAGCTATTGCTCACAACACAATGAAGTTCGCTGTAAATGGGTTCCATGATGGATTAGGAATGAATTGGTTCGACGACAATAACATAAATGTGAGTAAAGTTCGAAAAAGATGTTAAATAAGTATTGTACAGGTAATCATAGTATCCTCTTTATTGGGTTTAGAACAATTAAAAAATTATTACGATTGTCTTCGAATGATTATTATAAGATTGATTATTGTAAGATAAGATAGTATTACGAGTAAATAGTTTTTAACCGACTTCAAAAAGGAGGAGGTTCTCAATTCGACCTAATTTTTTTTTTTTTTTTTTTTTTTTTTTTTTTTTATTTTTTTTTTGTGTGTATGTTACTCGATAACTCGAAAACCCGTGGACCGATTTTCAAAATTTTTTTTTTAATCGAAAGGGTATAACTCGAAATTGGTCCCATTTGCACGACACCAGGATCTGATGGTGGAATCTTGGAGAAATCGAGGGAACTCTTCAAATTTTATATGGAGATGTACGGCGTTTTCGGTAATTTGTTGATGAAGTCAAGATTTTACATTCAGTAAACAGAATACTTTCAAAATATTGCTAACTAGTTGTGCCCGCGACTCCGTCCGCGTGGAATAGTGACAAATTTCCCCCGTTTTTCCTACATTTTCCACTGTTTCTTCGGTCCTTTTGGTCGCAGCGTGATGTTATATAGCTTAAAGCCTTCCTTGATAAATGGTCTATCCAACACAAAAAATATTTTTCAATTCGCACCAGTAGTTTCTGAGATTAGCGCGTTCAAACAAACAAACAAACTCTTCAGCTTTATTATATTAGTATAGAATTGAAGTCGGTTTTTTTTTGTTTAAAATTATTATTACGTAAATAGTTATTACGAGTAAGTGATTTTGATTTTTTTCATTTACTTTTGACGTTGACTGTACCATTGCAAATGAGTGCAGTGACCGTACTTGCTATTCTTGCTAGCAACTGTGTAAATTATTTGTATGGAGTATTTGAACAGCGCCACCAAAACGGTAACGGTTACTTGTGGAAGTAAAATTCTTCATACAGAGTTACAGACCCTTTACGCCGTCGCTAGCGATTACAGTAATTGTAAACTCATGGTAATGGTAATGAGCTCTGTTTAAGTTCGAAACGCGTCTATGTGGTGTAGAAGTGGAGCTAGGTTTGTGTGATCTGCGTGTGTTCTTGTGACGAGAAGTGGGAAAGGCTATTGAATAAGCTTTGTAAGGCCGCGGGTGAGCAGACTAATTGTGGTGAATAAAAACACGCCCGCGTAGGTATATTTACTACATCCGTACCAATATATAAATGTGAAAGTGTGTTTGTTTGTTTGTTTGTTTGTTTGTTTGTTTGTTTGTTTGTTTGTCCGTCTTTCACGGCTAAACAGAGCGATGGATTGACGTGATTTTTTTAGGTAGAGATAGTTTAGGGCACGGAGAGTGACATAGGCTACTTTTTATCCCGGAAAAATTGATGTTCCCGAGGGAAAACAAAAATATAGTTTGCTTGATAGATCGATATCGATCGACGATAGATCGATATCAATCGATAACCGATCGATAGATGATAGATCGATGGCACCGTGTGTCGTTTGAAACGAGAAGTTTTCTTATAGTTGTGCTTTATACCGCAATATAACAGAGTTCCACGCGGGCGGAGCCGCGGGCGGAAAGCTAGTAAATACATAAAACACGCCTGTATTCCTAAATAGGGTAGATAGAGTGCACAATTAGGTACCATCGAACCAATTGATTACTGACCTACCATAGAACCTATTTATAGTGAACGTCATAGTGACATTGCATTGATTGACAAAGGGAAATCTTTATTACGTTTATTATGACAACGTTCTCCGGTGGGTCAGGAATCAGTTGGTTCGATAGTACATAGTCAATCATTGATGAAAGTTGTATAATAGTGATAGTTTGCCAGTCCGTCACCAAAAGCATACATAAATCTATTTGCGTATTCGTCTCTGACGACATCCATAGAGAAATGGAGAGGTGTTATTCTAAGCCTGAAACCAAACGGGAACTTTATGTTTTACTTGTTGTCAATACCTTTGGGGTCAACTGTACAGTATTCACTCATCTAGATTCCACCCCGTGTGGTGTCGACCTCTAAACGCTGGCTCAAAACGTGAAATTGTCATGGTTCTGGCTATGTTGCGTTTCATGTGCTCTTCCTACCCCATTAGGGAATACTGGCGTGGTGTATGTATGTAGTTCCCACATCTTAACAGTAGCTGATGTTACGTACTCCTACATCAAACTTCGGTGTCCATTTCAATATTGTTGTAAGGCGTGGTTATTATAGTCCCAACCCCTAAGTGAATTAGTGAGGGTAGCACTTACTAAAGCTAAGAAAGCTTCTTGAAGCTTTAACACATTCACGACCAAGCCTAAAATCAAAACATCTGCGCGGAACCGACTAGTCTATAGCTAGTACAAAATGAACCCGGCTACCGAGTTCTCGGTATCTCACGAATGTTTTGAAGAACCCGGGAGCCGGGTCCTTGGTTCTGAATGTGTTAAGCTGATAAACTGTACCAAGTGTGAATTCTACATTGCGATATTTTCGGATTTAAAGTATATTTTTAAACATAAAACTACCGTGAGACTCACTCAGAGTGAAAAATAATGGAATTACTCACGTTGTTTATACCGAGATTAGCTCGACATGTTTCGAATCAATCCTTGAACAGATGATGGATCACGGATTGATCCGAAACATGTCGAGCTAATTCCGTTATTTTTCACTAAAAGTATATTTTTGTTGCTAATCTGTAGGTATAATTACACGCGTGACCGTAAATTTATAGCAAATTCGATAAAGCATTTATTATTTTAGCTGGAATAGATGTGTCAAGTTAACTAAACGAGAGCAATATTTTATTTTATAAGAAGTCACGCTTACCCGATATTTATTTATTAAGGTACTCGCGAGTAGAGTTATTTATTCCAAAACTTAGTGTTATTCTCGTTTAGTGAAATGCGCCGTTAATAACGTAATTGTGGACGTTAGAAAGCATTTGATTAAATTAAGAAAATTTAATATCTGCTCATACCCACATAATTATGAAGAAACATTGTCTAACTACAACATTTTAAGAAGGAACTCTATAGGCAGTTACCTCTCTTGTTCATTGAATAGAACATTTTGTAAATTGAAACTCAATTTTATTAAGATCATTTAAGAAACATTAGAAGTTTCTATAACCTTTTCGGGAATCATAACCTGCTTACGTCTACACCTTTGTTTACGTCTACACCATAACTTTGGCACATTTACTGCCAATAAGGCATAAAAGCGTCCAATCAAATCACCAGAAACGTCACAGCTATTATGATTTGTCTGGAGCGAAACTAACAACAAACTGACAAACAGGCCTATTGTTGCTGACTGGCGCTAACTTTAAATTGCCTACCAGTAAGGATCTGCTAATAATACCAGCTGGTTGAATTGTTCTGTCTAGCCAACTTTGTTTGCAGACGTAACATAATTATTAATTGGAAGGGTTATAACTAAAATATAACACGTTAAAGGTTATTTCTACACAAGATATAACTCACCCGATCCGTCTCACGAAACCCGTGTGGTGTCGGGTTTAGAATAACACCTCTAAAATTCTTCCGTGGACGTCGCAAGAGAAAAAAGGACATAAGGTATATTTAGGCGACAGGCTAGCAACCTGTCACTATTGTACCTGCCACCGTAAAATCTGAGAAATATATGCTAGAAGTGGGCCCAAAAAAAATGGACATCATTTTGTCTATGTAGCGTTTTGTGTGCTCTGCCTACCCCATTTGGGAATACAGGCGTGACTGTATGTATGTATGTTTATAACTCACTCGAATATGCCCCAAATTAATAGCTTAAGACCTTTGTTTCCATTAAGTAATTATGGCCTAAAATTTCAGATGGCTTAAATTATGCAAGGAACAGTGAATTGACGGGAAAATCCTCACGGATTTCAAAGCCCTTACACGTGCTGGGTTCGAAGAAAAAGTACGTACTGAAATAAAAGTGGTTGAGGATAACTCGTGAAAAATATTTCGATGTAATCTTTTATTAATGAAACCTTTTGTGTAGGAGCGTATTATTGGTATTAGTGTGCATTAGTAATTAGCAACTGATTAATATGAGTTGAACTAGGCGTGGCCAATTAATCAGTTAGCGAGAAGTGGAT
This sequence comes from Adoxophyes honmai, assembly GCA_005406045.1. Taxonomy (NCBI): domain Eukaryota; kingdom Metazoa; phylum Arthropoda; class Insecta; order Lepidoptera; family Tortricidae; genus Adoxophyes; species Adoxophyes honmai. Next base: position 365,254 of record BHDV01032675.1, on the reverse strand, counting down.
GTGGAAAGAGGAATTTTATTGTCATACGTTTTTACTTTGGTCGTTATAATTATGAAAATAAATACCATTAATAGGTACTTAGGTACTAATACTGTCTCATTTTGAATTGATTTTAAAATGTAAGTAAGTATAACGTAAATTCCGTCTGGTGTCGGGTTTAGAATAACACCTCTCCATTTCTTCGTAAGAACCAACTAAGGAAATACTTAGGTTTAGATATGTTTTAGGTGACAGGCTAGCAACTTGTCACTATATTGTACATTTTTTCATCTATGTTTAATTAAACATAACGTTATGCTAAACGTGGCCTCGAAATTATGACTTTTTAGTATGTTACGTTTCGTGTGCTCTGCCCACCCCACTGTAAATTATTTATACACGTTCTTAAGCGTGTCCTGGAGTAGCAGAGTAGTTGATGCACAAAATGCATTTTTTTTCAAACATTTCATTGATAAGAGAAGACTTACGTGTTCAGACCATCGGAGTGCGAAGCGGTTGGCGGAGGCCAGCGGTGAAGGTGCGCACGCCACATGAGCTGCCCGAACGTCATGCGGAACTGCCGCGACATCGAGCAGTACAGCACGAAGTTAATGGCCCCGTTCAGGAGCGCCAGGGCATCCATCAGCTCCCCGAACAAGTCGTAACACCCCTTGAAGAAGCACCGTCCCAGCACTCCGCTCAAAAGACCCAAAATACCCTGCGGCAACTCCGTCACCAGAAACAAAAGCAAAACAGCCACGAGCATCTTCGTTGTCCTATCCGTCCTCTTATCCGCCTTGTACTGCCGCTTCATCATTTTACTGTTCGTCGGACATGCTGAATAGACTCTTATCTTCTTCTGGTGCTGGTTCGCTCGGTACACCTCTCGGATGAGCCACAAACTTATGACGGTCAGAATGCAGCACGGAAGCAGTTTTATGACAACAGCGTGCACCCAAAAGTTTATCTGGTAGAGTTTTCCTTCTTGATCAGCATCCACGTGATAAAGTATCATAGGGCCTGTTGGTTCTAATACTATTGCCGTGTGGATATCAAATACCTGCGAAAAAATAAAAATATTATGTAAGAGTATATACGGTGTAAATAACCGTTATAAACTCCAAGGAACTCTCATAAAACGCCGAGCGTTGTTCATTTGACTACGTCTGCCTTTAACTTCATCGGTGAGCTAAATGGCGTATAAACGCATTATGAAAATTGGGTTGGAGATTGCTTCTTACCATGTAAGTGGGGATGCAGAGAATCGGGGGAAGGAGGAAGCTGCTCAATATGGCCGTACTACATCGCCTTTCTGTGCACAGTATGTTACTTTTGTCGGAATATCTGCAAATAAATAAAAGGATAAAAATTCTGATCCATCACGCAATAAATTAAACGAGCTATAAATTAGGACAGAGAAATAAATCATAAGCGATCCAATTTTCCGCCAACATTTTTTTTAAACACTTACTGTTTTATAAGAGTAATAGGTACTTACTTGATAGCTATGTATCGCCACACAGCAAGTGAAAGTGTTAGACATATGGAGGCCGTGTGAAATATCTGTGCAAAGTGCATATGGAACAGAAGATACGCTGCCCACTTGTACGGCATCTCGCGCTGGCCCGGCAACACCTGTTTAATGAGAAAAACTTTAGGCCCCAAATCCTGACTAGATTATACCTATTTATTCTCCGATCATATTACTACACAGTGTTACCCACAAGCCTTCATTGCATTGATTACAATAAGCGATAAGATAACTCATTTGTTATTCATAATGAAACTTTCCATTGTAACGGATCACACAGCACAACGTGTCAAGATTCTGTAGTTATTTGAACAGAGACTTTAATCACTTTTGTGTTCAGTTAGTAAATATCGTGAGTGAAGTAAACCAATCGTATTTTAACTGAGAGCTTTGTTCCCTTATCAGCGTTATATAATAGCGCTGGGCGATGACAATCAGATACATAGCTATATCTTTCTCACTGAAGGGAAACCTGTGTGGAATAGGAATTATTCGTAAACAAAGCCTGATACGGGATTCGATGAAAAGTTAAAGAGCACGTACGTGGGAGCTCTCTGGGGTAACATCTTTGGCGATGGTTCATTATGTTGCTTTGATTTGCAAAAACGCAAAGGCGGCAACAGGTCTAAAAATACTCGTCTAAATAAAGAGATCTTTGTCTTACCTGAGACGTCGCGAAGTTTTTTCAATTTTATGGCTATGCATTATCTACGAACAATGGGCTGGTAATTATCATTAACGCTAGTGGCGTCTGACTTTTTACCTTTTTTATGACTTTTACTTTCAGGAAAATGCTTACCAGGTAGCGATAAACAGCGAACGGCACGTACTCCATCATCACGAATACATCAGCGACCGCCAGCCACTTGAGCAGCCGGTTGATCGGCGCCGCGGCCAGGTCCCGCCGCGTCAGCACCACCACATTCAAAGCGTTCGCAAGACTCCCAAAGAAACAGACCTGCAAAACAAAGTGACCAAATGAAAAGCTTTTCAAGCACGTTTACCGCGTTTTAACAGCTTTCCACTTTGCGTAAAAGCCTCTACTAATTTAAACGTTATTAATGAAGGTCCGCCGTGAATCCCTAATTGTTGTCTGCTAAAGCTTGAACCTTACCGCGAGTCAATGAAATTTATATTGTTACGAGTTTTCGCGGCGCGGGCTTAGCCGGCACCGCAACACGCGCCATAAACGGGTCAACATTAATTAGTCATCAGTCGCAAATTGCGGCATTCGACACCAAGTGCCGCGCACCGGCCTCCAATGTTTGCCGGTCGGTGCCAAGAGGCTGTGTTGTTATTGTAACTAGAGTACAGCGTGAGCGGTAATGTGCCCAATTTACATGGCTAACCCTTTTCAGGGTTCCGGACCAAATGGTAGAAGGAACCCTTATGGCGTGACTAAGTGCGTCTGTCCGGGGTGAAAGGTGGTTCTTACATTTTCAAAGAGAATGTGTACTAAGGTCATAGGCGATAATACATGAGAAATCTCATTCCAATAATTTTATGCAGTTTTCGGCTTAAGTACAATGAAAAAAAAAGCAAAATATACCCCTTATCTTTGAAGTCAAGCAAACTAGGTAGGTACTGTAGAGACCTAACTCTAAGAGCACTTAAACTGAGGTACGGGAATCTTATTGGGATCAACCGTGACGTTAAATAACTTGCAAAACTAACAGAGTTGAATTAAAATAAAGACTTGGAGTATTTTATGATGTATATTCAAGATCTGATACCTTCAACGTGACTGACTCACGAGGCGGGGCTCTCAGTAATGCCGGCCAGCCATCTTCAAAAGAACTATAACAAAATCAGTTCTATTCTTAATTTAATATTTGAATTTGAATTTGGCTTTATACTGACCAGTCATTATAACAGCCAGTAACACACGTGTTACCGCCTCTTACAGTACTCTATAGAGTTGCTACAATTTTTGAGATATAATGGAAAATCATAAGGAGTGATAGTTCGGAACCCAGGTGCCTTTGGTTGGTTTCTGTACCCTTTTACATTTTGCAGTAAACACAAAAACATGTACAATCTTCTAAATAATAATCTGTAGTACGAAATTACAGAAGCAAGATAGAGTTACTTATTCGGACGAATGAACGCTAAAGTCCCTATTGGTAAAGTAATGAAAATTGTTGAGTACAACTAAAATAATGTTCTTAGAATTCGAATTTACCTACCTACTCGTAAGCCATCAACAAAATTTTCTCAGAAGCGGTTTAATCTTGTGGGATACATTAAATATATGATACCTAATAAGAGTAATAACTCATACCCTGTATGACAGCGAACTGCCAACGCATTACGATAATTAAAACCCACAGTGTAAGAGGAAGCTAGCGAACCGAATGTACATAGGTACTTAGGTAAGTCAATTCAAAAAATAAGCGGAAGTAAAACGTATGTAGGGTGACCGCACCGGTAATGGACATAGAACCAGTAATGGACAATGACTCTTATTTACTACCCACTAAGGAAAAGTCATTTGTTTTACAACAATCAATTCACAACTCTATGATCTTTAAATTATGAATGAAGTGTCCATCACTGGTGCTTGTCAATGAAGTGTCAATAACTTGTGTACACAATAACCACGAATGTGTATTTCAAACAGAGGAATTATTGTTTTATTGTACACGCCTGTCTATCCTTATACCTATTCATAAATAAATCACTATTAGTACATGGAAGGTCTACCAATCTGCACCAACAAATCCAATCACTCGTATACTAATTATGACTGTCTAATTCTGTAATCGCTATTGTCATTCATTCAGACACATCAAGAGCGCTTTTGATGTGTGAGAACGGTTTTGTCATATATTTCCTTATACGCATTTGATCTCTACATTCTCTACACGTTTCAGGTACGGTCGACCAAGAAAGTGGTCTACCACTTTTGACAAAAGTTTCTGTGAAATCAAAATTATCACAAGGTTGACATTGTCACTGTCATAATATTACAGCGAGGAGAAGTCGACCTTGTTGTTTCATAAGATTCAAATGAATATCGATCTTGAGGGGGTAGACCAAATTTCTTGGTCGACTGTACGTACTTACCAGAAGACTGAAATATCCATGTATGCCGTTATACGCCAAGATGATATCCCGGAAACTGCCAGAACAGTAGTTACACGTGGACTCCGAAGACTTCGTCAGATTCAATTTATTCCTCAGACCATCCACAAACTTTACCAACGCACCGAAGTCAATATGCTCATGGCTTATATTCCTCGTCTGTATCCTCAAAGCTGAGAGAAAGTGAGACAGGTCAACGCTAGTCCTATTGACGTCCACTTCATCCGTTACTATGTCTTGGAAAATGCTAGAAAACGCCTTGGTTATGTTCTGGGCTGTATCCACATCGAGGGCCATGTTTCTTTAAATGTTGATTTTACAACCGTTTCAAAGAACATCACTGGAGTGGCCCTTAAAATGGCGAAGTCAGTCCCGGACGCAAATGAACCCTGGAACAAAATGTTTTTAATATTAATTAGACGGATTGTGAACTCATTTTTCAGTAGCAAGTGCTTTGTTTCATCTTAGTAATGAAAAGAATCGAGGAGGTGACTGAAAGCTTGAGCGTTTTAGTGGAATGTTAAAAGAATATTAAATTAGACTTGGTAAAACTCGAGATAAATAAATGTAATAAATAGAATCTGAATTGAACCAACAGAGATAATGGAACCTAAAAAAAACGGAAAATGTGAAAAATATTTGCCTACTTAAAATTAAATAAAAATATTTTTACAATCATCAATTCATCATAATTCAATCTATCTAAATTAGCTACATTTATGTACTTAAATGGGTAATTTCCAAAAGTCCTACTAACTTTTTATGCTATTTGAACATCTATTCTAATGATTATCTTACTCAGATCACGAGCATTAAGTAGGTACCTATCCACACTACAATAAAAAAAAGCTTAGCTCGAATTTTCATAAAGGATTTTTACTATTTTATTCATATTTGATAACTAATACTACCTAATTTGAAAAAAGGTTTAAAAGGTTTTAAAAAGCCTAAAGGAATCTGAAATTCCGCCAACACACTATACATATTTAGTAGGTTTACTTACAAGGACAACTAATACTGAACGGATATTGTAGTTTTATTATGCATGAGTCCCATATTAAAATGTCAAAGCCAAGACCTAAAGCTATATTGAAGTATATCTCATCCTAAATATGCAACGAAACTGATCCTGCCTTCATAAGATGAAGAGTGAGTTCGCTAGTCTAGTAAGAAACGCTATTGACTTCGTAAAACAAAGTAGATACCTAATTATCTGTCAAAAGCTGTCTTTATTGAATTACATTAAATCCCAGACTTCTAAAAGGTACTTCATTGTCTTTATTCGATTTAATTATCGAGTAAAATTTTGATAGATGTTTGAACATTCATTAAGCTAGTTGGTATAAAATTTCAGTTAGTGTTAGCTTTTGTGAATATGCGTTGTTATCAGGCGTCAAATTAAAGAACATGAGGTATATTAGGTGTGTAGAAATAAAACGAATAATAGTTAATTTTCAGTGCTTTTAATGGCTTTTGGGATAAAGTTACTAGGCTGACATAACGCCGTGTCAACCATTACGTACGACGACATAATCATGACATGACCGCTCCAGGGCAAAGGCTTGCGGAAAACGGAAAACCTACCGGAAACTAAACTGTTGAACACGTAGCAATCTTTTTGGCTTATTATTATTGTACAGTCAGCCTCAAAGTTACTGAACACCAGTATTTTAACATAATTAAAGACTGTTAATTTAAAATGTATGCAAAAATGCACTGGGCTAACCACACAACTGACTAAATTGATAGAATAAGCTAACATTTCTCGAGAAAATAATAAATTGGTAAAATGAAGTCATGACCGCAATGTATGGACATCTCACATAAGTAATTAGAATACTCAATTAAAACAATTGAGATAGTGCAATTCATTGACCAGCCAATGTTGAGTAAGAAACAGTTATTTTGCATCACCATTTTGATTTCACCTTATACGTGAACACCTCGTTTCTCCTAAACCCATATAATTAATTAACAATACGTTTGTAATCGGAGTTTACTTTCCTAGACAGAATACCACTGAGAGTGTACTGGCCGTTGATAAAATAACAGCAATGTAACTTGATCAAACACAGGAGTTGCATAGAAACTGGCAGAAATAGGAAAGCATTTCTGTGAAAGTGAATTCAAAATATCAAACATGAGTCAAAGCGTTAATTTCCCTCAGGAACTGCATTAAAGTTAACTATTTTCTTAGGTTGCTCAAAGGGATTTTATGTACGCCGGGCACTGACCCGAAGGATTTAAGTTCCAACAATTTCATTTTAATTTAATTTAAACAAAATAGAGTGAGCAGTATTTTAAACTGGTTATACATACATACATACATCACGCCTGTATTTACAAATGGGGAAAACAGAGCATACAAAACGTTAGCTAATCAAAACCATGATTGTTTCACGTTTTGCAGCCACTTGTAGCATATTTTTGGTTATAAGTTAATAAGCATTATAGTGACAAGATGTTAATCTATCGCCTAAAGCATACCTAAACATATTATCCTTATAATGTTTTAAACTTTCGCGATTCTCACTCATATTTATATGTATGTACGCGGGACATAATAACGAAACGTCGAGAAGGTAAATAAAATCGTGATTATGTCCCGCGTACATACATATAAATATTATCCTTAGCCGCCTCTTACAACATCCACGGAAGATAAGGAGAGGTTTTATTCTAAGCCCGACACCACACGGCAATACTGTTTATACATTGAGATAATATTTGATAGGCACAATGCACAATAAATACGAGTAGAGAAATGATGTCTTTATTTACCTATTTATTTAACTCTTATGCTTATGATAATGTTTTTTATTTACTTCATTTGTCTATTCCTTCTTATGTGTTGTATTTAATGGCTCGGCACTTCCATTTTACTTCTTAGCAGTCGTGGACGAACAAATCAACTGCTAAGTATTAATGAAATCATATTTTTTACAGGATGTCCGAATTATTTAAGCGCAAAAAAATATACCCATATGTCGCCCTGTATTTTCATGAAATGAAAAACTTTTTTTATTTCCTGAACACAATAGAGAGAGGGAGAGAAACAATACATATTAATGGCGAATAAACATTACCTAAAATACCTTCATTTATTTCTCGTAATTCTACAGCGTTTCCCGGGAATAAAGGAGTTCGTCTAACCATTAATAAATGTTTATTTTGGTTAGCCGATTATATCAAATTAGAACAACGTCAATAACAGAATTATTCATGGTTTCCATAAACGGATCCGATACTTTCATTGAGCACAAAATGAAAACAAACAACAGTAGAGGTTTTGTTTTAACAAGTGTACGGAATTCAATGGCATTCTCCGACCACAAAAGGTGTAGGTGTGTAGGTTGTACCTTCGGACGTCAGACTTATGACTTTTTGCTTAGGAGGATTAAAAGCACCAGTTTGTCAGTTACAGGTGGATTTTTTTAGTACTTGTTTAAGCAGTTTCTTTACCGTGTGGTGTCGGGTTTAAAATAACACTTCTCCATTTCTTCCGTGGATGTCGTAAGAGGCGACTAGCATAATATTTTAGGCGACAGGCTAGACCAGCCAACTCAAAAACTGAAAAATATGCTAGAAGTGGCCATTAAACGTGAAATAATCATGGTTTTGTCTATGTACCATGTAGTTTGCTTTGCCTACCCTTTTTGGGAATACAGGCGTGATGTATGTATGTTATTTAAACAGCACAGTACCTATAAGACTGATTCTACTTCATCGTTTAGTTAATGCCACATAGAAGTCCGGTCTGTTTTCATTATCCAAAGCTCCCTTGGAAAAATACTCTCATATTTCACGTCTATTATCCTGTATTAGGACGACGGCAAGTTTCACTGTTTTGTCTTTGTCAGTTGGCTACTTGATATTCCGAGCAATATTTAGAGAACATTTGAAACTTGAGGACTTCACCGTCATATCGTGTTTCATATTTTAGGTAAAGTAAGCTCTTCGTGGCGTTTAAAATACTGTCTTCAAATTATAATTATATCTGGAAATCATTGTTTTTATGAAATTTTGGATAAAGAAGTTGAGCTGTGTTTAACGTTTAAATCATGAAGGATTCCTAGTCGCTGCTGACTAATTTAAATAGAACTAGAACGGATAAAACGCATGCCTGCATTCTCAAATGGAGCAGCGAGAGCACACAAAACGTCACATTAACAAAAATATGACTATATCACGTTGCGCAGCAGTGTTTGGAAAGTTAGGTGTGACGCTCCAAAAAAAGTTAATATGTGAAAAATCTATTATTAAACAGCTTTTTTATCAGTGCGTATCTCAAACGATTAGATAGTGTGACATGATCACGCACTTTTATACATTACAATCTGTCGGGTTACGTGAAATCACCGTAATAGGGTAAATGTAATCTGTCACAAGTCAACTCCACTCTGGGCTGGCTTTGAACACAAGTCTTTGGGGGACTGCCGCAGCCGCGTGTCATTCGTGTCACTGACAGCCTAAAGGCCGACCAGGTCTTAGTTAAATATAAAAGCTTTTACTTTATTCATCATACAAGAGTTTTCCATTGGTATTTTTATCTCGCTTTGCTTATGTTATACGATGCCGCACGTAGGGTTTCCTCAAAGACTAGTACATGAGTTGGTAAAACGTATTCTGAGCATGCTTAGTAACGATCTAATGTTTTGAATAGAGTTATGAATAAATCATGCGATGTCTTTTTCTGTTATAATATTAGTTTTAAGTAAAATAATATTCCACAGTTGTAAACCATTTTTGTATTTTACCAACCTCGTTATTTTTTTAAACTCTATTGCTCTTATGGTATTCATCCGAAATCAGTGTTAATTTTTGTGATCGCATTTACGTACAAAACATAAAGGTGCAATTTCTCATTTGGTAGGTATACCTACTATAAATCTTGATTCTCGTGTCTTATCGTACTCTATTTCGTTAACAAAAATATTATGAACTGAATGATCTGATAGCCCACACTTTACTTACAATAAGTACCTAAAAACATTTCTAAAGAATACTACCTACTAATCCATTGACAATTGGTTTTAGTCGATTTCATTTTGCAGTTTGGTGGTAGGTAAGTAGGTATTTTCTTTGCCCGACCAGGAGGCATCCTACGACATTAAAAATGATTAAGTACAAGACCACAACAGAAAAAAGAGCTATCATACCACAAAGTGGGATCAATATCGCTCAATAATGAGAAAAATTTTCTAATCTTGGCTTGTAAGAGAGAATATCCATCTTCAGGTAGCACTCAGGTATTAAAGGAGCCGGACCAGTGATCGATGACATCCTCAGCTGTTAAGTGTACTCGTAGTCTTTGTTTTGCAAAAAGTTTTGGTCTTAAAGCCATTATGAATTTGTAAGCGGCAAAGGAAATCAATTAACGCAGATGTTTACATTTCAATGTACCAAAACTTCAAAAGATCCAACTACCAGGAAACAAATACGATTGCCGGTGTCAATGGAATGAAAATATCTCGCAAAAGAACTCTGTTGAATTAACGATCGGTCTTTGAAGTGGTGATGGAAAAATAAAGCGAGTTCCTCCTCGAAGTCCATCTGGATCTGATTAAAAGGTGCTAAAGCTAATTTATGTAAAGGAAATGACACCTCGATTAGGCGAATTCATCGACGTAGACCGACACCTACTCATGTTTCTACAGGAATCTAAATACATATGTAGTAGCAAATGTGTGTCGACTGTAACATCAATAAATAAAAAAGGTCCATCCAGAGTCTATTGATCCACATTTATCGCGTTCCTTGAGTTTTATCTGTTTAACCACACTCTTTTACGCAAATGGATGGGCTTGTTAATGGAATCTTTTTTATACTCAAATACTTTTTAACGCAAATAAATGCAGATAAAGTGGTGTTTACAAACTTTGTAATTGTAAGGTGATATTTAATAGGTACTAGATGTGTGAAAGGGATAGAAAGCGTGAATGTGTTAAGATTTGACAGAGACGCAAGAATGTGGAATCAGTGTTAGAATGAGAGGCAAATAGTAAAAACGTAATGTGTAGGATAAGGACGGACGATGTGAAGAGAAAAAAGCATTATGGCGGATTCCGTGTTTCAATCTTGGACCAAGTAAATAAGGACTGCGAGGTCCCCACTAAAGGCCGTTCCAAGACAAGTACCATAAGCAGAGATGCGCGTGTCCCTTTCTAATTGGGGTGACAATGAGTTTTTGCAATATGGGACATTCAAAGTCGTAATCTTACATACATCACGCTTAAATTCCCAGATGGGTTGGTTAGAGTATTTTTATGCACATTTAAAAGTTAAATTTGATCATCTACAAGCGTATAAATCTTATTTACTTCAATCAGTAAATTCAAAGCGCTTAACAATTATACGCGAAGTCTCAGTAATAGGAATAGGGTCCCGTTTTTACCCTTTGGGTAAGGAACCCTATAAACAGATGGAAGAGGTAGCATAATAGTGACAGGTTGTTAGCCTGTCGCCTAGAGAATACCTAAACCCATGTATTTAGTGGCTTAGTGCTATTCTAAACCCGATACCACACGGGACCACGGGATTTTGTAAAGAGGTA
>BHDV01032675.1:336801-353447 GCA_005406045.1 Adoxophyes honmai | reverse complement strand
GACAATGTGCTCCCTTGTTGCAGGCTCACGTGTCCTCAACTTGCCTCTATGTAGGGTTTCACGGAAAAAGGACTCTATTGGCTTGGGATATGGTTTATATTAATAAACGAACATTTCCCAAGTGCGCTATCATGTTAAGGGCCGATAGGACCTTCCTACATCAATGGTTTCAATTCTTACATGGCGCTGCGGACAGGATTCGAACCTGTGCGGGTACAACCCTCAGATTAATAATTACAGAGTGAGGTATAAAATGATGCCCAGCGTCAAATATCTATTAACTAAGGGTTTCTGAGAAAAACTGTTCAAGGCTAAAACACAGCTAAAATAACCATCTAGTTCAAGCTAAAATAACATACTTACCAATATTGTAACTATTCAGGGTGGTATTATAACTACAACTTGGTAAGCTAACCAAATACTTAAATAAATAAAAAGTATTATCTTACTTTTCACCATTAAATTCTAGAGTTCTAGTTCTTCGAGTTCTAGACTTGGCCGGTTGCTTTAGTAGGTAATTTATTATTTTGAAACATAGGTAGGTACCTACCTTAACCAGAACTAGAAAAAAAAAACTACTTTTCTTAGTTAGTAGTGTAAAAATCAGGAAACCCGATTTATACGTATATAATATCGATATAAAAACAATCGTTCAAGCATCCGTGAAAATAAGTTTTAAAATTTAGCCGTAAGAGCGCCCCTCCATAGTGTTGAAAACACAATTATGGGACTAAAACAACCTCGTCTGACAACCTCATCACATCAGACATTGAGGAACTGTAATAATAGACTTTTAAGGGTAATAAAGCCAGCGGGTTTTCGTATATTTTTCATGCAAAATTATACTACCTTATACGAAAAATCTAGGCACCTAAAGCGTTGTACTTTAATAACTGGAGAACTATTCAAGTTTATCAAATATTGCAAATAAATTACGTAAAACACTGTCGTTATTAAGTAGTTATATCTTTGAATTATATGAAATATTTTTGAAAATAACACAGAAGTCTTAGTTGAAGAATTAATGTTAGTGCCTAGTGATACACTCATGAAAAAACAACGAAAAGTTTAAAGGCAACATTTCGATTTTTTTTTCTTTATATACTGTCACGAACCGAGATTGCTGAGCCACTTGCCACTGTTCGCAATTTAGACGTGTAATCAATGACCGATGTGACAGACTAGAAGTCAGCTATTGGATTCGTATTACACGACCAAGTTACAAACATAGGTAAGTGGCTCAACCATCCCTGTTCGCGTTTTCATATTTTGTGTATCAATTAAGAACAATCCTAATTAACGTAGGTAAGTATAGAATTAATCTATGTCCTGAAGACATTTTCTATAATAGGTACAGCTAAGTATTTGTATTTTGTCTGCACTTTATTTAATTTCCTACGAGACAAAAGGGAAATTGCATTTTAAATGCAACTTTGTAAACTTAATAAACGTATCTAGTTTGTGCAAGCAGCAGACTTAGAATTTTTTTTTAGAATAAAAGATTTAATTAGCAACGTTTTAAGGAAGTGCATTTGTAACAGGTATGTATCTTACCAGTTTTGTTGTATTGTTAGTGTTTTATTTTATAACTTTCAAAGAAAATTTTACTGAATTCGTGGTAGCGCTACATAAATGTGTTTCAGTTTAGAATTAATTGATCTAAATGGGTTTAGGTCTCCAAAATGATATGCATAGAGACATTCATCGTCATCATGGGCCTGCAGTAAATGGTTCAGGCAGCGTATATAGCTTTCGGCACTTACGCATGGCTTCGACCGCAAAGTTGGCAGCAAAGTCTGTCGTGCCCAGTGATGTATGTATGAGAGAGAGAGGACGGCCGTTACATATGTCTAACAATTCAACATTAACAATCTGTCTGATCTGAACCCGGGATACCCAAAATAACGTAATTTCGACACAATATTCATTCATATTTGTATGACGTGAGATGACTAGATTTTTTTCAGAATCCTTGACAAGACAATTGTTGTTAGGTATTGGCATAAAAGAGATGTCAATATTTTTTCACAAACGTGAAAACAATGGAAAATAATTATCTCATGTCAGTTAACGCTGAAACATGGCTTCATAATTTCTATGACGTATTTTATTTTAGAATTACGTAAGCCTCTTGGTCGGTTTAGATCATAATCCTAACTTATACTCAATACTGTTAGTTAGGATACATATTGGCTACGGACTATCGCGAAACTCAAAGTAGAGTTACGACATCTACTTATACATACCCGTGTGGTGTCGGGCTTAGAATAACACCTCTACATTTCTTCCGTGGATGTCACAAGAGGCAACCAATAATTTAAGCTAGGTACGCTTTATAATGTTTTAAACTTTCGCGATTCTCACTCATAATTATATGTACGCGGGACTTAATCACGATTTTATTAACCTTCTCGACGTTTCGGCCGCGTTACAGCGACCGTGGTCACGAGTTAATTTGATAATTATGAGGTACGCTTTAGTTAGGCGATAAGCTGGCAACCTGCCATTATTCAGCTTTTTTCATCAATGATTCAACCTAAAATGCTAATGTTGATTGGAAAACGTGAAGTAGTTCAGGTTTTGACTATATCGTATGCTCTGCCTACCCCATTAGGGATGTGCGTGATGTATGTATGTACTTATACATAACGAAAAATACAGACAACTCACGTCTTAAATGGAGTTTAGCTCGACATGTTGCGGGCTAGCCTAGCACTTAATTGTTAGAGGCTAAGGAACAACACCAACCCAAACGGCGACATAAACGCGATTTAAAACGTGAGTTATCCGCAATTATGTAGTATAAGTGAATCTCACGGTACACTTACTTATATTTAAGCAATAGCCAAAATTGGGAGAACATTCTTGGCTAGAGATTAATAATAGTCTCTAATCTAGATGGTCTGTTCGACAGTGAAGTCTGGATGTCAAATAAAATTTTCTTATTAGAATAGAAAGTTGAAAAGCTAAGCAAAGGAATTGAGACAAAACGAATTGGTTTTGTTATTTATGGATACGTAAAATTGTAGCTTTCAAGCCAAACTTTAGGTACAATAATGACAGTCAGAAAATTAAAAAAACATGTGCGAGTCGGACTTATGTTCGAAAAGTTAAAAATACCAAAAAAAAAGCGATTGTTGTATGTTCCGCCCCCGTAAACAATAATTTCATTTTATCTTTAGTATTTGTTGTTATAGCGGCAATATAAATACATAATCTGTGAAAATTTCAACAGTCTAGCCAGTGGCGTAGCTAGGTAACCAAGGGCCCTGGGGCAAATTAAAAAAATGGGGCCCCACACCTATGCAAACTGATTATTGTGGCGTAGCCGGCGGATATTGTAGTGTCCCCCCCCCCCCCTAGAATTCGACAAAAACGGTTTGAGGGCCCCCTGAGCTCGAGGGCCCCGGGGCACTGCCCCGCCTAGCCCCTTGGTAGCTACGCCCCTGAGTCTAGCCAGCACGGTTCGTAAAATACAGCCTGGCGAAAACGGACGGACGGATAGCGATGTCTCTCTCTTCTCTCGAAGAAGTAATGGGTCCCGTTTTTACCCCTTAGGTACGGAACTCCAAAAACAGGCAATGCAAATACAAGTTCTTAGCGAAATATTACAAAAATCTACAAACTTTAATGTCGGTTTTTGTTTTCGTGCCTAATATAATTCCTTGTTTAGGTTTTATGACAAGTTAAGTAACGAAGTCACGGCAAATTGCGAAAGTGTAGGTTATTTTGAACAAAGGGATAAGCTCTTAATCCTGTGGAATTTACGACTCTGTTAGGTACATTCTCCCAAAATAAGCAGTGATTAAAGTTTGATTATTAAAACCTACTTACTATTAATAGATTTATTAACTTTAAAGGGTATCGTATTACACAAATATTATAATAGGGAAAGTTTGAGAGTGTGTGTTTGTTTGTTAATTGATTTAGTACGCAGAAAGCTGAAACCCTGGATTAAATGATAGGCATTTTTATCACGGAAAAATATAGCTCCCGTGGGATGGCGATAAAATAACTCTACGCAGAAGCAGTTTCAGGCAATAACTAGTATTTACATAGGTAATACAACTCGCCCGTATTCTCAAATTGATTAGGCTGAAGACAGGAGACGTTACATACCATGTCACTTCACGTTTCGTAGTCACTATTAGCGTAATGTTAAAGCTTAACATTAGATAAAATAGGCCAGGATAGCAGCGAGAGGTCGTTAGCCTGTCGCCTAATTTATATTTTAATAAATTTCCTTAGTTGTCTCTTACGACATGCACGAAAGAATAGAACCCGACACCGCAGGGGTTTTTATGAAGTGTTCATAAATAAGAATTAATTGTAGATACATTTAGTAAATATGTGGAATGCAAATGTTTGGGATTTTACGTAATCAATATACATAAACGAGAATACTTTCACACTGAACTCAGTTTTAACTAATATGTTTAGTTAGAAACCTCCATAAGCGAAGAGCCCTGAAAAGACATGAAACTATTTTACTCACTATGTTAAGTTACGTTAAGTTACCTTCAGATTAATATATTTAAGTAGATTTCTTTAAGCCTTCTCACTAATTTACCTTGTGTAGGTATGAATTTCAAAAAATCCTTTCTCACTGCAATCACATCGCAGCAATTTTCAAAGAGTATTTTTTATTTTATTTTAGGCTGTACAGTACATCTGCTGAGTAAGTTATCCACGAGTCTTTTATAAGCAAGTTAGATGTATATTAAAAAGGAAAAACAGAAAACAGAATTTATACCAAAAATCCAACGAACACCTTGGTTGGGCATGCATGAATCCTTTCAATAAGTGCCTATTTATTAGTAGTCTTTGAATTCAACAAAATATTTGATGTAAATTAAAAACTGAAAAAGAAGATTATTATAAAAATAGTTAATATACGCACGATACTTACATAACTAAAATATTTATCCGAAAAGTTTGTTTGGTTTTCGCGCCGCCGCTCCGACAGATTTGCTCGTAAATTGCTTTATCTACGTCACACACTACAAATGTTTATTCAGGTATATATAGGAACACCTGTTGCTTAGGAAGTAAATACTGCATAGAGTTTACTATAGTTATTAATATGTGCGTAGGTAGGACAATGGGTTTAGCGAGAGCCACCGCCGATTCGCCCGCAAGTCTGCACGAAACTGAGAAATATTAACGTTCCATGTTCCATGTCGCCCTCCCATTCAGAGTCGGTACATATCGCTATATATTTCAGTAACGAACAAAGTTATCTTATGGTATTCCAATCAAACGTGTAGTGAACCTGATCTGAAGTGCCAATAACAATAGGTCGCTGTAAAATTTTACAGTCGGCCGTTGACGCCACCTTTGTTGTTTTTTCATAGCTTGCTTGTGGAGCAGGAAAGTTTGTTGGACCTTGTTTATGTTCCTCTATAATATTAGATCCATTGTTTGTATTACTAAGCTGGCTCACTGGCCTTTGGGTAGTACATAAAAACGTCGATAGCAATCCTTTAGGGTTGATGGAGGGGTAACACGCCGAATTAAATCTAGATGAATTATGACTTGGATTTTTGGCACGTTTTTGAAACTTTACCATAGTTCAGCCACACAAATACTTAAGTTTTGAAATCACAGTCATAAACATGGGGTTGCATAAAAATAGAAAAGAAATGACCTCCGCCCAGGTAAAATCCGTTTGTCATTATTTATAGCCATGTTGTGCAAAGAACACGGTTCGCAGAGCCAGTTTCTGAAACAAAAAATGTTTTACGTGTATTTGCTAATGCTGAGTAAAAATTTCACCCTGGCTTGGTTTGTTCACACACAACACGTCCCTTATTATTATGGATATGATTCCTTCATTTAAGGTTATAAATAAAATTTATGACTGTGTTTTTCCAGGTCAAATAATAAGCTTAGGTAGCTGTTTTTTGTTCACAAACAATGAAATTGTTTTTAATGGTAAAAAACTTTTTTTCTGTTCTTAGTATTGTAATCTAGTGTACCTATAATGTGTATGAAACCTGGACGGAGACGTAGGTACCTAATATAATTTTTTAAACTGATTGCGTTAGTTTATGTAAAAATTCTGTTGCAGCATATCGTTTAGAAGATAATCAAAACGGTTATTTTTCTGCTCAGGCAATAAAGTCACTTCGGTTATCGACACTGTTATAGAGCGTGATAATCTGCTTTATAGACACACGTGTCAGAAGCCAAATGGTTTATTTTTTAACCGATTTCAAAAAGGAGGAGGTTCTCAATTCGACCTAAATTTTTTTTTATTTTTTGTGTGTATGTTACTCGATATCTCGAAAACCCGTGGACCGATTTTCAAAATATTTTTTTTAATCGAAAGGGTATAACTCGAAATTACTCCCATTGGCACGAAACCAGGATCTGATGATGGAATCTTGGAGAATTCGAGGGAACTCTTCAAATTTTAAATGGCGTTTTCGGTAATTTGTTGTTGAAGTCAAGATTTTACATTCAGTAAACAGAATACTTTTAAAATATTGCTAATTTGAAGTCGGTTTTTTTTTATTAAAATTATTTTTTAAACATTGCTGCTGTTATTGTGATGTCAATTTATAAAATGTGCATAGATAAATATTTAATTACTTTTCTTTGTCGGTATTAATTTATTTCTACGTCATCCACAGTCCACACTATCAAATTAGCTGTCACTACAGTGTCAAATAAATGACAATAAGAATCCATTACATCTACAAGTGTACTTAGGTAATTAAAAGCAGCCTGGCTTGCTCCATTAATTTAATAAACTGACATTAAACCGGATATTGATACAAAATAACGCCCCAGTGATCTCTTGATAGATTTTCCTCAAGCACAGCTCTTAACTACCTGTACACCTCTCGTAAATGCACAAACCAAAGCCTGTCATTCATCAGAGGCTTAAGGGCTTACCTGCCCACTCCAGTTAGAGTGTAGCGGTACCTAACCATCAACTGGTTATGTGAAATCACGGCCTAGTTATTGATTCGAGGGTACAGTTCAAGTGTCAAAAATTTAGGACATTTTGTCAAATTTTTCTTATTAACAACTATGTCGGATTTAATCACGCTTGATTTTAATTGCTTCTCGACGTTTCGGCGCGTTACAGCGACCGTGGTCACGAGAAGACTGCGATGTGAATGAAAATCTCGAAAGTATAAATAGACTACCTTGGTTTAAGCATATACCAACTCTTTGTACTAAAATATTTTACGATGTGAGTGTAAGAATCATACCTCTTCTTTTGTCACGTTCTTCTTAAAAAATTGTGTTGTATACGAGACGAACTAATACGCAACCCCGGCGGGCTGTCAGTACGCAGCCTATAAATAACTAACTTGAAGACAAGTTGACACACGAATAACATTATCATCAAAATGAACTAGCGAAAGAACCGAAGATGGAGGAACCGCGAGAATGGTGATATAATATTATAGCTTAATAATATAGCTTTATATTCTTAGAACAATACATTAAGTAGATAACGCCTTGTCGTCCGGATCTTTATCCGGAAGATACGAGTAGGAACACCGTAAACGGATTCAGTAAATTGTAAGTACTTGATTGCACCATTTTTTGCGAGATGATTTGGTTTTAATCTAAGTATATAAAAAAGAATGAATAGCTGTTCGTTAGGCTCACTAAAACTCGAGAACTCGAGAACGATTTGACTAATTTTTGCCGTGAAATATTGGTGGAAATCCAGGGTTTAAAAGGTTAAAAAGTTGAAAAGGGGAGAAATTATGAAAATCTGGCGAAAAAAACTTGCCGCTTGAAGTTCGCCGGGCCAGCTAGTACCTAACGTGTGTGTTTTTTTTTAAATTTAAGTACCTACTCCAGAACTCCCAGAACTAGACACAAAGTAGTAAGTAGCGAAATGATTGAGTTCTAAATTACAATTGGAAATAACTAAACTTGTTGATGTAAATAATTTGCGCACAGACAATATTATTATTATAAAATTGTTTGCGGTTAACTGGACTGTTCCTTGATAGTGTATACTGCGGCTTATATTTTAGTCAGTAAGTCTGCGGAGTGAATGCTTGAAATTCATTACGGTAAGTTAGCAACCTGTTACTCTTCTACCTGCCAAATAAAGCCAAAAAAATCCAGAAGTGGCCACGGTAGGAGGGTCCACATAGCGATTCGTGTCCTCTGCCTACCCCATTTGGGAATACAGGCGTAACGTAGGTACGTATAAGATTAAACAAATTTCAAAGTATGTATACTAAGAACTACAATAGGAGTCTCGCGATTTCTAACCGTTTCGCCCAATTTGTTCAGTAAATAAACACTGGAATACTACTGAGATATCAGGGCTTTGACTTTACTGAATGGGAGCCTAATGTTGCCAGTTGATTCACACATCACACAATCGATAAACCGGCGGTGTGAGCACGATCCGTGACGCAAGTTCGTGTCACGAAAATAACGTGGTTACACTTAGGGTCTCCCCACATTAGTTGATGCCTTTTCGGCAAAACGCGGGTAGAAAAAGCTTTATGTCAACGCAATAAGGGCGAACAAGACGTCAAATAGCTCGGCTCGGTCGGCGGAGAATGGCCTAGCCATTTGACGTCTTGTTCGCCCTTATTGCGTTGACATAACCTCCTGGATCCCCCGGTCCTCACTTGAGGACATAACATTTAAAAAAATCTGAAGTTTAATGTCAAACCGTCTTAACAAGTTTACACTCATAGTACGTTTCCGAACGCACTTGTCAACTTAAAAAAATAAACACCGAGTCACAGACGCCCAATCAGCGATCAGTGCGGCGTTGACATCGGACGCTGCCGGCCACACCATGCGTCGCGGTAAGTAAATCTAAAGTTATCTCAATGGATTGTTAATTATATATTTTTGTTTTGTTTTTATTAGTACACTTTTGGTGTATTTCATATGTTAGTAAGTGCATTTCTTGCATATAGTTCGAAAAAATAGTTTTATGTATCTCTGAAGTTAATGTACTCGCGTGAGTACAAGAGGACGATATTAGTTTGTTTATGTTCTCGTACGAGTACAAAGGGTCTCAATGCTGTCAGTTGTTTTATCTTTGGTGAAAGTTAATTTTGTTTTAATTTAAATTTTCAGGCTTGAAGGACTGTGAAATAGAGGAGTTTCTTAATTTCGATGAATCCGACGGCCTTTCCGAAGGCGAAGATGTTTATGTGACAATTACATACTTTAGAACGCCTTGATTCTAATTCATCTGAATCAGAAAGCGACGATGATAATGACATCTTTGAAAACCTACAAAATATATCGAAAGATATAACTTCGGCGGTTCTGATTCCTGCATTATAAATACAAATAGAGCGGTGCATCAGCAGCTACTTCTTGTTCAAGTTTGGCTCACGATTTCGAAAATGAAGACATTCCCAGTTTTTCACTACATGATGTATGTTCTTTAACTTAGGTAAAGACTGAATTAAAACATAACGTTTACTTTAGCTAAAGTCTGAAAAAAATGTTACTTAATGAAATTGTAACAATTGTGATTTTTAGAATACAGATCAGATTTCACTGTACCCAGATTTAATCCAATGTAGTGATTTATTTTAATATGCAAGTTTTTATGTTTGTACTAGTGCAAATTATAGGTATATTAGAGTTCGTTTTCCCCCCTTTCTTCCCGTGGGTGTCGTAAAAGTCGACTTTGGGAAAGGGTTAGTGTATTGTGGGCGATGGGCTAGCAACCTGTCACTGCGATATCACGTTTAACCATCTGGTTACCCTGAAATTGCTAAACGTGGCACTGGATTTTTGAATTCATGTGCTCTGCCTACCCCTCTTCGGAATACAGGCGTGAGAATATGTGTAGTTCGTTTTTGTTACTATTTTTAATAATTCGCACCTTTGGTCAAACAAGGGCACAATTGTTGAAAAATCCAAAATTTTGTTAAGTATACACAAACGTAAAGGAAAATTTTTGGATCATTTTGTGGATACTTAACCCATTTTTTAGATTTTTCAACAATAATGTGCCCTTGTTTCACCGAAGGTGCGAATTGTTAATTCTGTTACCAAATTTGTACACCAATGTATAATCAGTATAAATAAGTATTTTCGTAAGTTAATAGATACGTAAGTAATGTTAATTCTTTGTGATATTGCTATTTATGTCATACTTAATTATTCGGAGGAAGTACAAATCAGGAGTTTTTGTGCGTTTATACATAAATAAAGTTGATTTTCCTAGTATTTTGATTTATTTAATACTGTTCTCGAGTGAGGTCAAAGTCCTTGTGTACTCGTCTGAGGACGTAGTGAAAAATCGAGGGGAAAACTCCAGGATTTTTTTTATTAATTTTCCGACAGTCAGGGGTATGTACTTAATACATTTTATGGAAAAAATAATAGTTTCGGCAAAATAAGTATCTCCAGGATCCAGGAGGATAAAGCTTTTTCTACCCGCGTTTTGCCGAAAAGGCATCACTGGTTTGGTGAGACCAAAGACCTGTACTCCCAAATGGGGTAGGCAAACCACACTAAACGTGACATAGACAAAACCATGATTATGACTATTTCACGCTTCGCAGCCACTTCTAGCTTAATATTAGGTTAAAAACAGATGGAAGAGGTAGTATAATAGTGACAGGTTGCTAGCCTGACGCCTAAAACATACCTAAACCTATTTCCTTAGTCGCCTCTTACGACATCCACAGAGGAAACGGAGAGGTTTTATTCTAGACTAGACCAACTTGGGGACATTTAACACGTTAAAGTTTACACCACGCCCTAATTCCTTTCCGATAAGTCGCGGGAACAAAGCTTGACGTCGTCAAAATCTCAGTAAGGTTAGATATTATGCATATGATGTCACATCACCCGTGTTGAGAATTCAAATTCCAGTATGATGCTTATGATCCCACTTGGAAGTTCTGAATAAAGCCTAGTTCGGACTAGGGTAGTATTTTAGTCGAGTACCGAGTAATTTAGTAGGTAAATTATTTGCTACTTGCCAAAAATCGTTGACGCTACAGCAGCACCTAAGTAGACAAGTGAAAAGTGAGTTGTGGCAACTAACGAACTCGATTAAGACAAAAGTTTAGACTTGTTTAGTCGATGAGACAGTGGGCAATGTCGCGTGGTGGGCTACTCCCCCTGTAAAATACTTGCAAAATTACACAAAATACACTTTACAGTTAGTTTTCGCATTGGGGTAGAATTTTAGTCTAGAATCGAGTAATTAAGTACCTACCTATCTAAATGTGTTTGAACAACAAACATCTAGTAGAGTAAATCTTCTGACATGTTTAGTTACTAAATAACTCTCAAGTAACACTAGCCTAGTCCGAACTAGGCTTTAGAGAGACTACACCAAATTAACACGTTGTAAAGCAAATACCGCTACAAAGGATTGTGTTCGCGCTTGTGAGATTAGCTCCATTGCTTCCGTAATTAATATGAAAAGCGAGCGGGACCTGTAAGGGGGAACAAGTTGTAGTCATATTTAGAGCGATACACATGTTCAAAACAGATCCAAGAGTAAGTCAAAGTGTACTAAATTTATTAGGTACATACGTACACTCACGCCTATGCTTCAAAAAGGGGTAGGCAGAGCACTCGAAATGTTACATAAAACGGATAAGTATACTACTTTGTATCGAGATTACCTCGACATGACTAACCTAACCGTTAGACAGTTAGTGCTTTCACCGAAGAACAGGGAGCCCCTAAATCAATCAGTATCTGAATTTCAATTGCAATACCGTGGTCGATTCTCCCTAGTTTGAAAACTGTACTTAACACTCTTACTGCGTCTGTGGTCGGTGTGAATGTGCCTTTAGAGACAGGTGTTGTCAGTGTTGTGTTACCCGACGTTTAACAATAATAGTGAATGTGATAGCGAAAATGTGGGGTAGTTGTGAGCCGGTGTGAGTTGCAACAAGGAGTAGCGCGGAAAGAGCGGTGTAGCGCGTTTTATTGTAGCCTAAGGCCTGGTTCACACGGCATTGTCCTGCACGTTTTTTATGCAGTATAGGGGAGGTAGGGGAGGGATGGGCAGTTGGGAGACATGGGCACCCCTCTTTTATTCTGATTTGATAAAAGATTTAATTTTTTTAGTGATTTGGTAATTTAATTTACCGAATGGCTTCACTGATCATCCATAGGCTATCTGTTGTTTCTGTCAGTTATCGAACACAAATATGTTTGAAGATTATGCACTCGTAAAAGTAAGTATTTTGTTGCGTTTTTGGATCGTAATAAAAAGAAAACTAGTGAAAAGTATGTGCATTTTTTATTATTTATCTATTGTATATTTACTAAACTATGAATTAAACTGAAATTTAAGCCTAAATACGTAGATTAAAAAAAATACCCGTAACCTATGTTGAAAATGTATACGGAGGGAGAGATGGGCATTTGCACGGGTGGGAGGTTTGGGCATGCCCAATGCTCCCTCCTATTATATTCTGTATAGATTTTTAACTATTGGTTGATTTTTAATTGCAGAGAGATACTATTTAAATTAAAAAATAAAGGTTTGCGACGGAAAATTCCTAAAGATTGAATATTACGAGCCATAGAAGAGGTAACCACCACTACTAATTTAAGAGGCTGAGTAAGATCAGAAACACCTTTTTTTTCCTGAAGTAGATGACATAGCTAGTCCTTTTAGACGACATCAAATCTAAATTGCCAGTACATACAAAAGACATACAATAAAACCAAACATGGTAGTTCTAAGTACACGTTTGATAGTTCTTTATGGGTTACCCAATCTCAGACAAGTTAAGATATTGTTTAAGATGTATTTTATTTGTAAATTTTATTTTTGTTTTCTATTATTGATGTAGTTTAATAATACTTTATTTGTTAACTAATTTTTGTATTCCATTATGGATACAAAGTAATTTACAGGCCGTGCCCAAGCCTCCCACCGGGTATGTCCAAGCCTCCCTACCGTAGGGAGCAATGGGCACTTTTGACTTAGTTTACAAAATATCTCGTAATTTTGAGACTGAATGTAATTTTTAAGGAAGCTCTTTAATTATATCTAGCCAAATACTTGGTGCAATAAGAATTGGCAATAAAAGTTGACTATCTATAAAATCTGATCTTTTATGCAATAAATAGCGAAAAAGTGCCCATCCCTCCCCTACCTCCCCTACGTCTTAACGTATAATCAGTGACTGTACAAAGTACATTATATCTGTTCACACACATAAGCGGTATACGTTTTTTTGCAGTACAATCGCACTATGGACATTAAGACGTATACTGCAAAAAAACGTGTAGGACAATGCCGTGTGAACCAGGCCTTAGCGCATTGCTCTCGGAAGTACACATGTACTCGTAACTTTACTTAAAAATCTGAGACAGTGACAATAATTATCAATAAAAGAATATTTTAAAGTTATGTATAGCTCATACATTTGCGGGAAAGATTAAAATTGAGATCTCTCTCTAGGCAAATTTTATGCCTGGAGACCGAAGTCCACAGAGGGAAAGCTGGAA
The DNA here is from genome assembly GCA_005406045.1 of Adoxophyes honmai. Lineage (NCBI taxonomy): Eukaryota > Metazoa > Arthropoda > Insecta > Lepidoptera > Tortricidae > Adoxophyes > Adoxophyes honmai. The sequence continues at coordinate 339,998 of BHDV01032675.1, read as the reverse complement.
GTTGTATTTATGCAACTGATCTTCGAACCTTCGTTAGCGCCATGCAAGATTACCATTTGACAGTTGATTATGTAGATCACGTTTGTATTACAAGTTCTACGACGCGACTAGATGCCCCTACATATTTAATCATAGTTACGTTTTAAATGGAAATGTTATTGGGATTAGCATAAATACCTACGTTTTGTAACGTTACGCCGATTTTATCTTTTAGAATAGGTACAGTTGGATCGGGTAATGGCTCGACTATCAACCCCGCAGATTAGTCTGCGGTTTTCGACTGAGCCATGAAGAGCATTTTCTGTCTAACCGTCAAATACCTACTCAAGCATGATGAACACTACACCTTCATAAACATACCTAAATATTAACGTGCTTTCGCTTTCAGACTTCATTAAATGAAACAACATAACTGTGAGTTTGACTTTTGCATTGGTAAATTTTAGTACCTCTGAGAATATAAAATAGGATATAGAGAATGCTTTAAAAAGCATTTTATAAGCCATGTTATCCTTCTCGTGAGAATTTAAAAAAAAATACATAAATGATGAATTAGTCTTTATAAAAATGTTGAAGTTTGATTAATTATGACTTGAAAAACTACTCTCTAGGTACTCTCGTGCCAAATTTGATTTTAAAAATCTGACTATGACTACTATTGATCAAGGGTTTTTTAATTTAATGGGTCTGACCAAGAACACGAAAGAGTACCGTAGCCGACATACATCACCCCTGTATTCCCAAATGGGGTAGTCAGAGCTCACAAAGCGCTACATACACAAAAGAGTCTAACTATACCATCTGACCACGGAAAAAGAAGGATTTTTTTAAAGAACATGGCCCTCCTAAAGCCTAAACAAGTCTATGAAATGTTTCATAGAGTTAAATTAAGCTATTAATATTTAGTCGGTCTGATTCAGAGCAAAATCATTGTATTATCTTAGGCTCGGATATAACAGATAGGTACATATTACCTTAGCGAAACGGTATTATTGATTCAAAGAGATTTAAAGCAGGTTTACAAGTAATTTAAATGTTAATTAGATTTAATTCAATCAGATATCTACTTATCCCCGTGTGGTGCCGGGTTAGAATAGCGCCTCCCCCTTTCTTCCCGTAGGCGTCGTAAGAGTCGACTCTGGGAAAGGGTTAGTGTATTGTGGGCGATGGGCTAGCTACCTGTCACTGCAATATCACATTTAACCATCTGGTTGCCCTGAAATTGCTAAACGTGGCACTGGATTTTTCAATTCATGTGCTCTGCCTACCCCTCTTGGGAATACAGGCGTGAGAATATGTATGTATGTATGTAGATATCTACTTAGGTACTCTGTAATCTGCAGGTGTTAGACAAAGAATAGTTTTTACTAGCGACCGGCTTCGGCTTCGCAGCTTTTTTCACAACGTTTGCAATGTTAACGTAAAAAAAGTATTTACGACATCTCGTTAGAAACATTTAAAATCATCAGTGATTCTCTATTACTAATACTTGGGGTAGGCCCCTTTTGAGATTACAGATAAAAACGATGCATGAACTTTCATCAATAAAAACTGGCCAAGTTTGATGTCGAGAATAACGATCCGTTCGCCCTACCTACATACATCATTAGGGACTACAGACGTGATTAATAATTATTTAGAGCACTGCAAAGAGAACAGTGTTCCTATATCTTGTAACTGAACGAATCCCAGACGTTTCTAAATCTACTGCAAAAACAAGTGCCGAAAGTTCCCATTGAACATACATACGTACGACGCCCATTCGCTCTACGTCCATTGAAATACAAACCGCAGTCAATATTTAGCTTATCAGAAAGAACCGATTAGTTTTTGTTTATTTCCTCCCGACCTTGAGGCGTCTGCCAAGAGGGACGTCGAATAATAAACACTTTTATGCATTAGTGGACGCACTACTTTTAAACATGACAAGTGAAACGCGAAAACGAAAAGTAGGTAATTATAACTGTCGAAATAATTAGTCTCACTATACTGTTTTATGAACTAGCTCTACTGGAACTGAGCTCACTAGAATCTTGAGCTTATCTATAGGTAATTTTGTAAAGCGTAATTTACTCACAACATAAAATTATTTAGGCGATTACTTAAAACATGTATCTAGTAATAATGTTAAACACTAACAGAAATCATCAATCAAATTTGTTAACTAAAACTTAAACATCCCTAGGGTAACAGAAAGCTTCTGAAAATTAATTGTTTGTCTACTTATGCGTGGGTAAAAACATTATCGGTGTACGATTCTGCAACCTTTTCAAGAGTAGGTAATACTAGAACTGTCAAATTGTACAAGTAGTTGTCTTGAAAGTGTTTTTCACTAGCTGCAAAAAATTGTACTTGAGACTGAGAATTACAATCGATCTAAAAAATACTTTCTTTTTTGTATTACAGAGAGCTCTTCCATGAAAGAAAACATCGTGAAAAAAGTGTTTAATCAGGTGGAAATCTGGACCGTTTCAGTCTGTGTGTAAAAGTCCGCGTAGGTAGCGCCCACTCATACTAAGAAGAGGGCTTTGTTGGTCAGTTGTAACGTACAAAAAAAATACGACTAAACTAGTTAAATACGATGTATTAGTCATCGTCGGTAATCGACCCTAAAAATACACATAATTTTCTCATACTCCTTGTAGCTCAATTCCTGAAATTCAGGGCTAAAAGTTTTTGGAGGAACAAGAACAAATTTGCTACAAAAAGTTAATTTAACGATAGCAGGGTTTTTTTATGAGCCAACTTTTCAACAATGAAAAAATATGTGAATTGCGAAATGTTGTTTTTAGATCAAGCTAAAAAGTGGGATGTTGAATAAGAGTAAAACGCGTTCTTTATTTAAGTTTATTATTCTGTTCGAATAAAAAATTATTTTTATTGGAGATTTATGCTAATATTTAAGAAGAAATTCATGAAAGGAAAAACTCTTTTCCTTGTAAAATACAACTATGTATATAGGTATATACCTCATAAACCAAAACACTGTATGTATTACAAATCGCATATGTATCAATTCGAGGGTAACTTCTTTAGTCAGAGATGACTATTATTGAGTAAATAGTAAGAATTGACAACATTTCATTTTTTTGAGGCATCCATTTCATTGTTGTTTTCGATGCAGTTTGAAAAACATAACACGCTGATAGTTCGTTTTTTTACTACGATTTGTATTTAATTTATTATAATTTTTTTAT
>BHDV01032675.1:318445-336433 GCA_005406045.1 Adoxophyes honmai | reverse complement strand
TACTTTTAGCATAATTTTAAGTTGAAACATAATTATGAAAGACCAAATCATGAACAGGTTTCTAGCTTGTCGCCTAAAGTACACCACTGCATCTACTCCTTTAGTCGTATTTTACCGCATCCATTTAATTTTTTAAATATTTTATTTAGTAGGTATTAAAAACATTTTACAACATATCAATCAGTGAACCCAACCCAAAGCACCCCCCCAAAGCTACACACAATACAATAAAATTTCGATTATTGTCTGCAGTTATATTTCATACATTTCTAGTATTTTGGTCCTAAAACTTATTTGTAAAGAAACACTTTATTTCATTCACGCAATAGCAAAAAAAAGCTCTACAATTCATTTAAATCATAAAATAGGTACCAACTGGGCTACATTTTGTACCACTGAATATTTTTATGTTGAAGTAGATGCAAATAGAAGCCAAAAATATGCAGTAATTTAAAAAGTAAAACTTTAACTACTTACGTATGCTAACTGACTTAACGTATTCCATTACATTTTATAAAACCAGTAAGTACAGAATTCCAATTTTAATTCTGTAAAACGAAAACACGCTGTCAAAACGTTTAACGGTAATGCCTTTTTTGTCGGCGCTGACCTCAATAGGTAGGGTACATAGGATCGCAAGTGCTTTAGCAAATTGTACAGCTGTGCCGAATTAAATAAACCATCAATGTGTACGTTTTTGTAAGCATAAAACATAACATAACATTAACATGACGCTAGTATACCTAAACGGGGTAGGCTAAGCATAGAAAATGTTGCAAAGTAAAAGACTATTCCAAAACTACTTTTGGCATAATTTTAGGTTCTAACTAAAGATAAAACTACTAACAACTAGAATTATGTGTAATATATTATTAAGAAACAATGATACGAACAATATTAGTGACACCTGTTGCCCAACGCATATATAAACCTATATCCTTAGCCGGCTCTCTCGTCATTCGCGAATGAAGCGGAGAGGTGTTATTCGAAACCGAATTCGAATTTTATAATCTAAATTTCCATAATACCTGTACTAAATTTGTCTAAAAATACATAAATATTATTAGCGTCCCTAAGATCACTTGCAAAATCCTGACCCTTACCTAGCTGGAAAAGAAGATAGAAGTTAGTATAGAAACAATGTTGAGCATTAAAAACAATTTAGATATAAAATTTATTAAGATCTTCTCAAGACAAAAATACTCATAAATATGTATGAACTTACCTATTTATTTCACATATAAAAGAGCAATATTAGTTTAAAATAGATTGCTTTCAGCTTTTGCTTGCTCGTACAATTTGCATGCTTTCTATAATTAGATGCAATAGAGTCAAAGTCTCTTAGAAAGTCACGGAGTAAAACTGAATACCTAATTAATCTTAATAAATTAAGTAACTTATTAATTTTAATCAATTAAAAGTTGAGTAAACTCTAGTATACGCTTCTGGTAAATATATATATTATTTAGATTTTGATAAATATTCCGGACAAATCTACCCACGATCTGGAGATGAATTAGTGGACATGTATTTTATTTTATCTCATCATTCTCATCTAATGAATACTAGAAGAAAAACAGTAACTTAGAGTTTAATAAAAATTTCACTGCAAACTTTAAACTGTTTGGCTTACTTAAAAAAAAAACGTGTTCCTCCAAATAACTTTTCCAACACAGAGCAAGAAAATAAATAGTTCAAATAGCTCTCAGGTCTCTCCGACTCAGCTGGGAAGCAAGTTGAAGGTCTTTTTTCCCGCACTACTGCAATAAAGGGTTCGTTTCTCTTTTGTACCGTATTCGATTTACATTGTAAGATCTAGAAATCGTAAGAAAAATGTAATTTTCCGACGTGCTGCATTTTTAAACTCTGCACAACAGTTTAAAGCGCAAGCTCCCCGATAAAATTGTACTTTCTTCAAGACATATGAACCCTTTTAGAAAAGAACTAAAAGTAAAACGTTTCGCCCTGCCATATTGTGTAAAGGGTGAAATGATTTTCATGTACTGCAACAATGACAGACTTTGTAGCAGAGTTGGATGCTTTGTGGCCTGTATAATCTTTATATTCTTATTGGGTTATTGCTGTAATGTTGAGAGTTACTGCCTGTTATTGGATATAGCTGCTATGACTTTGTTCTCGTTAACTTGACCCGATAATGCTATAGGCTATGTATTTTAGCCTCACGTTATAAATAAGAACTTCAAGTTGTTTTTATTCTTGTGCAAGAATTCCTTGAAATGCGTGTACCTACTTTGAAGATAAATTAAATTTAGTTTGCTGGCGAATATTTATCTATATTTAGTTTTGCTAGTCTGTCGAGTTTTGTCTGAGGCGTATGACACTATTTTCCTTTTAGTGCATTTTTATTCCCATGAGTATCATGTCATGTCCTCTAGTATCCCTCCCTGGGAGGGTATGGTTCGCACATCGCTACATGTTTTCGCTGCAGGGCTACTGTGTACCACGCTTGGAATCGCGATCTAAATTTGACACGTCGAAATCAATCTCGCTTTAATAATTTAAACAATTGATATCGCGAACTATCTGATAGTCGAAACTTGTGCCCAGGTACGTTGATATACCAAAAATTGGTTTCGTGTCAGCAAAATATCAGTCTAAACTTCCTACTAACTAAAACTGACTATATTAGTGTCGCAAATTTTAAAGAATAAAATCATATATGAATCACGCTACCACAAACTGCACACCTACATATTATGTAATCGATACCGTTAACTACGTGTAATTTGTGTTTCCCTGCCGTTCTATTCCCTTCTTCTTGCACTTGTGGATTCCACGATACTATTTGTAAGCACGAAAAGGTTTTCAATTTAACCTAAAGGCCGGCCTTTTAGCGTAGTGCAACACATTACACCCTTTTATATAGCGCTGAATGCCACCGCTAGAGGGTTGTTTTCCACTGTTTGGACCCTCTCTGGCCGATTCAGACGTACCCTTTCGAATCATCTCATTTATTGCCTCTTATTCAAACGAACCCAGAATCATATTCAGGAAAAATCTATTGAAATACATTTTTCATATTGGTTCTATTCACGTAATCAAATTAAGGGTGGATTTGGAGAGCTGTCGCGTTTTTAAATTAATTGATGGATCTCTTCATTGAAATCGGTAACAAAGGCGTAATTGGGTGTGCCGATAAATATACATAAATAGCCGATGATATATAAATAGCTTCATTAGGGTTCCGTATCTGTAAAGGAGGAACGGTAAGTATATGAGATTACTTTACTGTCGGTCTTTCTATCTGTAACTACCCCTTTGCTTAGAAACGCGTAGATAAAAACTGGAACCTCAAACCAAATAGGTATGTATTTAGTTCTTCTGAGGTCTGTGGTAAGTGAATCCGTTTCGCATAATTTGTGCGCGTTATTTGCAACTATTAAATGCTTTGAAAAACTCGTCCTATTATTTCAAATTTGCCTGCAATACTTTCAATTAGACCTTTAATAAGTATACCTTATAATAAAGTAATGTCTTGTCTGTCCGTCGGTATAGTGATATAAATATTTCATTTGATTATTTTCTAAGGTTGCCACCCAAAATCGTACTGGTCTTTATTACTAACCTATACGACATTAAACTAAAAATAAAATAAAGTTAGAAATAAAAAGAGGTCGACTTATAAGAAATACGTTCTGTACGGAACCTTTCATAAGCGAGTATTACATGTAAGTACTTCACTTGTATCATCATCATCATCATCATCATCAGCCTTATATACGTTCCACTGCAGGGCACAGGCCTCCTCTCAGTATGTGAGGGCTTGGGCTATAGTTCCCACGCGGGTCCAGTGCGGAACTTCACACGTTGAATTACTTCGTCGCTGTGTGTAGGTTTCCTCACGATGTTTTCCTTCACCGAATAGCTTGTGATAAATATCAAATTCGATATCGCACTTGTATGAAATGTAACAATTTCTTTAAATAGGTAACGAACAATTTGACTACTTTACTTCGATTCCAAATTCTTAGACAGATTTATAACGAACGACTTTTCATAATGAGTACCTACTTTTAAATTCTTATCACGATAAAGTATTCTCAGTAACTTCTCATCAAAGGACATCATGAATAATTATAATTCGAGATTTCCTCTCTTAAGTTACTAATTAAACAAATAGTTAGGCTTATGTAAACTCATTTTTCGAGGCATGTGGATGAAGCTAGGGAAATATGTAAGTTCAGATGGTCCTGAGGCGCTCTATTGTCTCTCTGCGTATCCCTCAGGGAATAAAGCGTGATGTGTAATTTAGTTATGTAAAATCATTTTTGTACATAAATGCGTACAATCACGCCTATGTTCCCAAATAAACCCGTAACCCTGTGTGGTGTCGGGATAAAATAATATTTTTCTTCTATTCTATAATTTCTTCCGTGGATGTCGTATGAGGCGAATAAGGAAATCTTAGGCGACAGGTTAGCAACCTGTCACTATTTATTATACTACATCATCCACCTGTTTTAAAATTTAAAATTATGCTAGAAGTTGCTGCGAAGCGTGAAATAGTCATATTCATGGTTTTGTCTGTCATATTTCGTGTGCTCTGCTTACCCTATTTGGGAAAACAGACGTGATCTCTAAACAACTTAACTGTTTATTTTTGTTATAAATATGTAAATACACCCGTGTGGTGCCGGGTTAGAATAGCACCTCCCCCTTTCTTCCCGCGGGTGTCGTAAGAGTCGACTCTGGGAAAGGGTTAGTGTATTGTGGGCGATGGGCTAGCAACCTGTCACTGCAATATCACGTTTAACCATCTGGATACCCTGAAATTGCTAGATGTGGCACTGAATTCTTGAATTCATGTGCTCTGCCTACCCCTCTTGGGAATGCAGGCGTGATGTATGTATGTATGTATGTATATGTAAATACACAACAACAACATACAAACACAATATACTAGTATGAGTAAGTTATGGATCAATAGCATACCCAATGGTAATTATTGCTGTATAGGTAAAAAACTCGTAACAATTCTAGCAATTTTTACATAGACACGTTCTTCAAGATTTCCTGTTATTTTCAGCTCAGTGAGCTTTTTTATATTCAATATGAAAAGAAATAACTCTGCAAAGCTCAAAGATGATGACAACGTAATTTAAAATATCCTCTTCAAATGATCAACTAGGAATATTTTCGCCTAATATGAGTATAAGTTACATGAAAGGCTTCACGAAAGACACATGGTCTATCTACCTTAGGTTTTGTCGCAAAATTCCGGTAAATATGTGACTACTAGTAACAGTTAAACAACAAATAGATAACCTAACCAGCAAGTTTAAGTTTTTAATACAAGCCTTTTTTGCCGACTGTACTTTTTGCCAACTTTACTTCAATGTTATCCGTTCTAGACTATGTGTACCAAATGTCAAGTCAGTGAGACCAACCATCGAAGAGTTCTCTTCATCGGAGACGATCCCAGCTGGGCCACCTGGAGTCTACTACCAGATTACTGCATTGTCATCCGATTTACACATGTCTACAAAATTTCAGCTCACTCGAAAATCAGGGAGTGGATCAAATTTAACTTGCAAGATTTGACTACAGAGAACGGGACAGGTAAAATTAAATAAAAGCTTGTAATGATTTAAAGGCTTGTTTCTCAGTCTCTATGTAAATAGTATTTGTTTTTAGGGTTACGTACCTCTAAAGCAAAAAATAACTCTTACGAGATATCTTTGAAGTAAGTCTTGTCGGTTTGCCTCATCCATCTATCCAAGTCCGTAAACTTGAAATTGATACCAAATAGGTACTTAAATTCTGCGCAACCGTAAGCTTTGAAAAACAAAACTCTAGAATATATGCTCAAAGTATACGCATCCAAAACATAATAATGGAAGTTCTGTAGCATTTCCCATACACTTTCGCGAAGGCATTAAAAATACTTACCTTTGACTTAGGTAGATACCATCGAACCAATTGATTCCTGACCCACCATAGAACCTATAAACAGTAAACGTCATACTGACATTGCATTGCTCAACGAGTGAAATCTCTATAACGTTTATTGTGACAACGTTCTGCGATGGGTCAGGAATCAGTTGGTTCGATAGTACATACAATTATGAAATTTGGCTTGATGCACAGTTGTGTAACACAAGTACAAGAAAAACCTCAAAAAATTTAAATTCGTAGAAACATCACCAAAAATACTTAATTATTCGATTACAAACACATTCTTGGGGTTGGTTTCATAAGTCGATGTATACAAATAATATAAAAGTTGAGTTTGTCCCTAATTGTTTATCCTTGATAGTAAGTACATATGTTCTTGCTCGATAACGAAACGACTCATGTTGTTTAAATAATGATATTATGGAAGACTAATGGCTATTTCATGAAGAAATATTTGTTCATATAATTTTGAGTGAGTTTCATGTCTGAAAAGTGTAGACGATCAAGTATCTTTAAAATTTGCGTAACTATTAGTTTACTCGGTTGCCAAGTTCTACGGAAAGATTGTATAGGTACGGTCTAATAAAATAAAATTTTAAAATACAACGTACCTAGTTAGTTTAGGTCCCATTCAACCAAACGAGTATAAAAATTATCTTGGAATAAGCCATTCATTCGCGAGTTAGTAAATTTATTTCATGTCGTAAAAGTGGATAGAATTCTAAATTTTATTCCCGTTTCGTTGAATCGACCCTTAATTAGGTAACAGAAGAGATAGATTTTGTGTAATTTAGTCTTCTACCTCTTCAGCTAAGGTAGATAGTTGAGTTATCGAGACCGGAACAGACAAGAATTTCCTTGCTGTGTAGATTCAGGAACCACAAACAAAATTGTTGGACAGTTTTGATATTTCTCGAGCAACAATGTCTGATGGGACGACTAACTGAGGAGTAACTTTTGCTTTGAGCTTATTTAGGAATATCATGTTACTTGAGAATGAAGTTCTGTTTTCTGGTTGTTTAATTAAATTCGCTCGCAAATGAATGTTTCTCTGGTGGATGAAGATTTAAACTAAGAAACCAGGGAATACTTTGTACAGCCAATTTTTTATCAGATGAGTTATTAAGTCTAACTTATCAAGAATTGTTTTAAATGACAAGGTACAAATTTGTTATGGTTTAAACACTACTAAGGTATCATATATATGTATATACATCTTCATTGAGGACAGATCTAGTTTCAGCGCATGCGCTGTGGTTGCACGGGCATGCGTCAGAGGAAGACGCAAGGTGAACGTGAAAGCGCACTGGTGTGGACATAGCTAATGTGACGCAGTTGTAGATCCTTCAACAATCGAACTAAAACATACGAAGGACTCGCCGACCGAGGCCGGGCCGTGACTAACTTGCGAAGGCCCTTAACTTAGCATTGCTAATTCAAACTAAACGCAGAGCGAGAGATGTTCAGAATGTTTCAAATGAAAACATAAAATTTATTCGACTACTAGTTAAAATACTACATAACCTTTACCATTTTTATGTAGCCCTACGAGTACGAAGGCGCGAGTAGAGATGGATGCGGGATAGACTGTTCGGCTCAATTCACACCAGAAGAGCGGCGAAGGGTGGCGAAGCGCAGCGACCCGCTCCGTAGAGAAGGCGCGAGGATTCCCACGACTGCTCGAGAAGTCGCTGGAATGCGCAGGAAGTCGCTGGAATGTGCGGGAAGTCCAAGATCTCTGGGCGGCATATTGACAGCGGCCCCTCGCGACTACTCGAGCATCCTCGGGCATTCCCGCGACGGCTCGCGCAGTCGCACGTCATCGTTCATGGAATGCGCTGGAATTCCCGCGGATCCGCGGGCATCCGCGCACATCGTTAGAGTTTCTCATGCGATAATAAGTCTTATTGTAATGAATATAAAGTTGAAGTTGTCATGACACTGACATGACATTGACATGACACTGAAACTGCGCTCCGCTAAGCGCTGCGCTGCCCTTCGCCGCTCTTCCGGTGTGAATTGAGCCTTCCTGTCACTGTCGAACTAGAGACGTCAGAAACGACTGGTAGTGTGTCTCATGCGCGTGTTTTTGTGCTAACTCTACACGTAAACCAGAGGTTTGACCTGTGGTCCTGTGTCATGCAGAAGTTCGTGGGTCCAAAACCCACGCAACTCATATTTTTTGAAAATATATGTGCAAAATTGAATTTGACATTTACCATAAGTTATTTGATGAAGGAAAACATCGTGAACAAACCGGCACACAATAACGATGTACTTAATTTAATGTTGTGTTTGAAGTTCCCAATCCGTATCGAGCCCGCGTGGGGGCTATAGCACAAACCCTCTCATAGTTAGGAGAGGAGGTCTATGGGCAGCCGAGGTAAGTATTTAGTCTCTATTATTATTACCTATTTATCGTTTTTGATCATAGAAATAAAAATAATTGTTAGTGTCGCCACAAAATTGAAATATCCCATGTATGATTAGGATGGAATCCAACGTTAGTGTGCCAACCGGTGCAGGGTCAACTTGCATAAAGAAACAGGAAATTTGAAACCTGTTCCTTTATAAGTGAGCGCACAAGTAAACATATAAATTATACCTGCATCTGTCGGTACCGAACTGCACAGATGTGTATGTGCCGGAAACCTGTTTTTTTTACGTAAGCAAACTATCCCAAATTTATTGCAAAAGGGTTGCAAGAACCCAAAGTACCTAGTTGCAGTAACCATCTTCGTGACATTGCACTGCTCGACAATATAAATAATTATTGCGTTTAATACATCGCTCTACAGCGCAATACGCTGTTTTGTGCAACGTTCTACAGTGAACCAGTATCATTACCATGAGCTCACAGAGACCTTAAGCTAGCGACGGCATCACCAATATGTATGTAGAATTTCAAAGCGCTGAGCTATCATTTGTGTAAATAAATTTCTCTATACAAACCTTTTACGAGTACTGTGACCTAGTGTCGTCTCTAGAAAACCACCTGTCCGTTTCTTCCGTGGGTGTCGTAAGAGGCGACTAAAAAAATAGATATAGGTATGCTTTAGGCGACAGGCACGTTACTGGTTACTGCCCTAGCCACTTATTCTCTTCGTTATATTCCAAAGCTTTTGGCCTAAACATAAAAGGTTGACTTGAATAATGCTCCACAGGTCAAGTTCAAGTAGACACCTATGGGATTGATGTTACTAAGTAAATATACAAGTAGGTGGAAGTAGATATATTAAAGAGTTCGCCTGCGCTCCACAAGTAGAGGTCAATGTTCCAATCTTAAAGGATTATAGTTACTTGAGCGCTGGATTTACTTGGAAAAATTGAATTGACATATTTTGAACGTAAGTATGTTTTGATTCGTTATACTAACATTGGGTGGTATAGTGTACGGGTGTGTTGCTCTAACGATGAAATGTGTATGATTTTGAAACGTGTCAATTTAATGTGTTGGAGATTGTAGTTGGCTGTAGCAAAAAAAGTAGTTAAAAAATACAGCTGAATTGTGAACCTCCTTTTTTGAAGTCAGTATAAAACCCACAACATTATTGAGGTATTTAATGTTAGCTACTTATTTATAAAGTTCACATGAAAAAAGAACCAATTTTATTCTTGTAAGGTTATTACGTTTAACCATCTGGTTACCCTGAATTTGCTAGACGTGGCACTGGATTTTTGAATCCATGTGCTCTGCCTATCCCTCATGGGAATACAGGCGTGAATATGTATGTATGTAAGGTTATTATAATAAAAAGCGCTAGATCACATCCAATTTCCAGTTTATTTAAAAACCTATCAATGTACATTTTTAATAATAACACTGCCAGTCACACAAAATGAACTACTTAATTCACAACATGTTTCGTAATATTGTAGATTACCTTTGTATTTACATATAATTTAACAACAGTGAGCCAAAAGCGTATCTGCCTAACAAATGAGTCCATAAAGCACATTGTCCGCGAGATGCAAATTCTCGTGTCAACCCTCCTCCAATCTCAAAGGATTTACGACAAAAATATTTCCACGCTATTTTACAACTTAGGGATGCTAGCCGGGTCATTTGTCTACTATTTCCTTATCTCAACGATTCTTAAGATTTAAATAAGGCGAAGAAGAAACTAATAAAGACCGTGAACACTATTTATCTTCAACAATTTCAAAGCAAAGAAAATTTTCGTGTATAGACTGATAGGTACTTTTCTCCCAAAAGAGATGGGTTCGCAAAATATTGCCGCCCGACTACATATTTTATTTACATGTGGCGACGGTCCTATGCAAAGTGATTTCGTGATTACATTTCTGACAACCCTATCTGAGTGGCCAAAGATATGATGTCCAACGTCGGTATGACACTATAAATAAGATCGTTCATATCACAAGTTATTCAGGGACGACGGGGTGTCGTATTTTACTGAGCAGTGCGAATTAAACGAACATACCGTAGACGTGAACGATAAGCGGTATTTTTTGGGCCTTGATGCTTTAATATACCAGATATAATACAGTATTTCCACTGGAATTAACGCCAAGTAAGTCCCTTTTATTGAAAATAATGTGTCAACTGCAGACTAAAGGACACATAAATATTTGACAATATTTGTGCCTTGAGATAATCTGCCTTACTTTCAATTGACGCTGCTTTCTGACATAGGTACCCTGTTTTAAATTGATTGAAACTTTTTATTGTACTGAAATTCCACAAACATTTTAAATATTATAACTTCAAGTACAAGTATCTAAAATACAAAGCGTTTCGTTGTATTTGTGGTACCTAGTTAGTGCAAGTTTCACTGCATGCATTAATTTATATAGGTACAGTCAGCGTCTGATACATGTATACACTTTAGTACCTTTTCTAATTAACCTCATATTTGAACTCTCGCATGAAATTGTCACTGCGATCACAGTGACAAAGTACCAAAGTGTAACCATGTATCAGACGCTGACTGTACGTAAAGCTACGACGCCTCTCTGTGATCGTAATTAATGAATTGTGTACCCAGATTTAAAAAAATGCTGTTTTAGCAACCATCTCGTAATATTTCAAACCAGAAATGAAATAGAAGTTTATTGTTATGGATCGGATTATAAAATTCTTAATAGTACATAACAATCACTATACAATATACATCCAATAGATCTATCTCCATAAGTACATTATATTTACATTAGATATAAATTTATAGTTTATCGCTAACACTTACACTAAAGATAACTTGTCCAGTACGTCTAGCACGACAACGCGCGTGTCGAGTCGCGCGCGATATGGGCTATACCTGTCATAGTCTAATAAAAGCTGTCTGTCAGAAAAGACAGACAGGCTATATAGCTCGTGACTCAATTCACGCGCGTTTCCATGCTAAGCCGGCTAATAACTACATACACATTAGTTACTTTTATAATACGGCAAGTTCCACATTAAAGTATTACTGATAGGTGAATCATACCTACACACATCATTGTACGGGCAGCTGCAGAGGAAAGTAATTGCCCATGCAACGTTTCATTACTAGGAGCTAACTTTTCTCTGAAGCTGACTGTATCTTTTTAGGTATCCTACTAAAGATACTGCAAAATTAAACAGATTTATATCAAATCTCGTGTATTTACTGTTTCAGTGTCTCATTTACCGTGTGATGTCGGGTTTGGAACAAAACCTCTCCATTTTTTCTGTGAATGTCGTAAGAGGCGACTAAGGAAATAGGTTTAAGGTATATTTTAGGTGACAAACTAGCTCTGTTACTAACTGAAAACCTAAAAAATATGCTCCACCGGCTACGAAACGAGAAATAGTCATGGTTTTGTCTATAAGTAGCGTTAATAAGTAGCCTTTGAAGTCCGTACCAATATATAAATGTGAAAGTGTGTTTGTTTGTTTGTTTATTTGTTTGTTTGTTTGTCCGTCTTTCATGGCTAAACGTGACGATTGACGTGATTTTTTAGGTAGAGATAGTTTAGAACATGGAGAGTGACATAGACTACTATTTGTCTCTTCAAAACACCCATTTTCCTAAAATGAAGGGTGGAAGTTTTCAATGTAGAAAGGTATAAATTGGTATGTTTGCTATCTCTTCTGTGATACCCCGAATTTAACGCGAGCGGAGCCGCGGGCAAAAGCTAGTTGTTAATAAGTAGCGTTTCGTATGCTCTGCCTACCCTTTAAAATGCAGACAGTGATTTCACGAACGGCTGTAATAGTATGTTTACTAAAATTGGTTCATAAACGTATGTTCATGAGGTTTCATTTCCGTGTAATTTGTACTAAAATGGCCAATTAGTCTGTGATTGGTCGACCAAAATCGTTACGGTATCTAACCGACGTCAGTTAATGTTGGAAATTTGACAATTGCAATACATTTCATATCCCATAAGTTTTTGTTGTTAGTGTAGATTATTAAATTTGAACTGATACTATTCAAAATTTCCCGTGTGGTGCCGGGTTAAAATAGCACCTCCCCCTTTCTTCCCGTGGGTGTCGTAAGAGTCGACTCTGGGAAAGGGTTAGTGTATTGCGGGCGATGGGCTAGCAACCTGTCACTGCAATATCACGTTTGACCATCTGGTTGCCCTGAAATTGCTAAACGTGGCACTGGATTTTTGAATTCATGTGCTCTGCCTACCCCTCTTGGGAATACAGGCGTGAGAATATGTATGTATGTACTATTTTAAATAAAAAAAATATTAAAAAAAAAATAATTCACATGATTTCCCTCATGACCACTTTTATTGTGAACGGATTATTTTTCTGTACTCTATAATAGTAGGTAGGTACATCTGCTACATCCAACAACGCTTACTCATAAGTAGATTATATTATTATTATCCTGTATTTTTAAATCAATTCTAAATAAATTACAGTTTGAATTTGTAAAAATATGTTTTTAAAATTTAAATAAGTAAAACACCAGTTAATCAATAGAATCAGAATCATAGCAGTAATCGTTCTTACTGCAATTTGGGATCAATCTTTTTTTTAAGAGTAGTCAATCTGTCATTACTAAACAACGTGAGGTATGTTGCTTATATAGTATAATGAAGCTATAGTAAATAGAAGACTGTTTGTAACCACCTAGATATTTTATAACCACATTTAAATGCAATAAATTCAGCACAGACTCTGACTTTCTTTACCATTTGCTTAACATTTTAATAACACCGCAGAGCTATTGTCCAACGCACCTAAAATCTACATCGTTTTTAATTTGACAGTTGAAACCCAAAATCGCTTTGTAATGTTTCAATTTAATTCAATGTAGATTTTTGGTGTGTTAGACAATAGCGCTGCTGATCCAATTTCGTTCTTTCAGGAACCTATATTTAGTTCAACCAATTTGTTAATTATCTGATACAATTTACATCGCCTTTGGAACTCGCTGTCACTTTAGTACTGTCACGAAAAAATAGGTACGTACAGATCGGAAGTCAATCAAGTGTAATGTACTCCACTTTTACCCTTATGTCGATGTTACCTACTTAACTTCCAACATTACATATGTACATATCTTGCGACGATTTCGACATTGGCAAAATGCATGATTTATTTTATTATATTTTAAAGTGTAATAAATTCCCATTCTTATGTACATTTTTTACAGTAAGCTAATGGAAAACACTTTCAAAGCCTTTCATTTAAGATATTTGTTACAATTTCACAGTTCCATTAAGTAGTTACTCTTGAAAAGGTTGCAGATTCATACACAAACGCGCATCTCAAGGGGACGGCAACAGCGCTCGGACTGGTCCCCACTGTTGCGAGATATCGTGTCTGTGAGAGGTGTCATAAAACCGTACGAATTAACTGTGCACCTCGCACTGTGACGCGCAGTAATAGCAACAGGAGATTAAACGTATAAATTTAGACGATGGAAACGAGAAAACGCGCAACGGTAACAAAGATGCTATCGCTACTGAGCGCTTGCGGCGAATGCGGGGCAGCAGGAGAGGGGTCGCATTCCAGCGGAGTCATGGGCGTAGCCAGGGGGGGGGTTTAGGGGGTTCAAACCCCCCCCGAAAAGTTCAGGCTCCCATACAACAATCGTGTTTTTTTTGTGTCCGATTCGCACTAGGCCGATTTTTTTTTTGGTCAAACCCCCCCCCGAAACTAAATCCTGGCTACGCCCGTGAGCGGAGTGCACAGTTAATTCGCACGGGTAGTATGTCCGTTGCTCGAGCGTACTTTGTATGGAGATTGTCTTCTGTACTATGTATCTGTTTTGTGGTACTGATTTGTAATTTGTTAGAAATGATAAGTAGTGACAAAGCGACGAAACATGAAATCATGGTTTTGTCTATGTAACGTTTAGTATGATCAGCTTACTCCACTTGGTAACATAAACGAGATTTCATGATTATACGATGACATGCTGTAGGTACCACTACTTATACATAGTCATGAAATTCAGCGCTCTAGATAATTTACAGTTAACGACATACAATTTAGCAAGATATTTGTAGTAGTGTTAAGTTCGTGCATCACTTTTTCCAGGCTAAAACGATGCGCGAAGCTCTACAAAAAATCTTGCCAAGTTTGCTACCTAAGTATAGCCATGAACAAACAAATTTTATCTGCGTTCACTTGATTAAAAGTTTTTTTTTTCAAACGAAGGTAGTTTGCAGCTCTGTTTGTGACGCGGCGCGTTGTGTGGGCCCGCAGCGCGCGCGCACGATCTGCCCGAACGTCGTCCGGAACTGGCGAGACATAGAGCAGTAGAGGACGAAGTTGATGGCCCCGTTTAACAGTGCCAGGACGTCCATCAGCTCGCCGAAGAGGTCGTAGCAGCGCTTGAAGAAGCAACGCCCGAGAAGACCGCTTAGCAGACCTAAAAGGGAAAAGTTAGTAGTTAATATTAATCTATTTAACTATTTTATCGAACTTGGTACCTAAAAATTGTGCAAAAAGTGGTGACGAAATGTGGAATAGTTCATGGTTTTCGACCGAGAGAGAGATAGGGATGGACCTATTCCGTTTGGGAATACAAGGATGATGTACGACCCACACGTCTTTTCCATATTTCGTATTACTAATACCTATCACAAAAGCGAAAAAGTCACTCTGTTATATCTAGACACAAGTCTGTATTGATGGTGATATCTCTTTTACGTATAATTAT
The DNA here is from genome assembly GCA_005406045.1 of Adoxophyes honmai. Lineage (NCBI taxonomy): Eukaryota > Metazoa > Arthropoda > Insecta > Lepidoptera > Tortricidae > Adoxophyes > Adoxophyes honmai. The sequence continues at coordinate 321,401 of BHDV01032675.1, read as the reverse complement.
TGCATTAGACTTTTTTTTATTACGACTGAATCCGTGGACGTTTTGGTAATATCTCCAATCGGTATTACTTAAGTATTTGCGAGTAGGTACAACTAAAGTCCGACACAAGTCTCGTTTGACTGGATTGAGGCCTATTTTTAATGCGAGTTTATTGCAAATTAGGGACAAAATGTGACAGTCCATGGCTAAAGGGTCCTTATGGCAGGTATTGAGTTAAGCACAGTTCCTAAATCTATGTTAAATAAGCTATTTAACACAGAAACAATCATGACCCTAAGTCTCATAATTTTTTTTAAAAAAACATCAAACTTACACTTGCTAAAATTTCACTTTCGAGAAATCGTCAAAAGAAGTTTGAAATTGATTTTAAGTATGTTCCCATTGGAAGTTACATAGATTATGATTGATTTTGTATCTCAAGGGGTTTTTCTTTTGAATTCAGTCATGGTTTTATTCATGCGACTTCCAGATCCTGACAAAACAGCCTTTGATAACAGCAACACGCTTATAAGAATTAAATTAATAAAATATTTTTTTTCAGCTTTTTCTTTAATATGTTGTAATCTGAACTATTGTATATAGTAGGACATATATAAACTTACATTTTAGGATAGAAATAAAATCATATAGTTAATGAAATATTTATATTTTAATTAAAACGTGGTAATTACTATACTTTTTATTTTCCCCTATAACAATAACAAATTTAGTATAGTGAGTTCTAAAATATATTTATTCAGCCCACTAGAGAATCATAAAGTTCTCATTATTATTCTACAAGTCTTATTTTTTTATTCATATACGATCAAAGTTACGTAAAAATCACAATTTGACTCCCATACATTTGGGAAAAGGGTCCTTATGACCAATCACAGACAAAACATATGAATAATTACAAAATGGCACATTATTTACATTATTTTTTTCCTAATCTTGTATTACCACACAATAATGAAGAAAAAAGGTTATTATAATTATACTCAAAATCTTTATCTGTAAGGAGTTATTCTCATTTAACGTCAACGAATAATTAAAATAGTCTGTTACTAATAAGGAACCATTCATAGTAAGTATCACGTAATAAAGATAATTTGACGCGATTTCTGATAGGGGTAAGGGGGGAAGGACCCCCCGGACACATTCCGATTATAATAATTTGCTAGATTGTGATTTATGATTATTACTTATTTTACCTACTACTAAATTATTTATTTCCTACTGATTTAATTTTTTTACAAAAGTAAACACCATTTCGTACTTGGTTCCTGTGGCCGAGTTCACCACAGTAGCTACTTGTAAGTTTTAGTTCAACGTGCAAAATATCGTATGTAAGAGAGAGATCTATAGGCTGAGCGGCGGCATAACGCGAGAGAACGTTCGCCGTCCACGTCCACGCCGCCGCGAGATGTTTTGACGTCAGACGAGAAATGTAGGGAAGGTAAAATCTAAAAAAACATGGCAAGAGCTTGTCGGCACGCACATGATAGGGTTTCGTAGCTAGCTAAATTTCATTTTGCGGTTGACTCCATACATTTTGTTCGGACGACTGTAACTACATAAGTTGGTCGAGTTGTATAAAAATAACTATTCATGATACTGAGTCCGCCTTAATTTTATTTTAAAGTACTTACTTTGAGGTATATACCGTATCTTTTTTAGAATTATTTTAGTAATATTTCAAAATTTACGGTGGGGGGACACCTAAAATTTTAACTTTGTTTCAGATTATTACAAGGTTTGATCTACATAGTTTCAAAGCATTTTTTGTTGCGTTTTAAAAGACCTTTTTAACGATACCCCACACGTTGGGGTTAGTCCAATTTAATTTTTTAAATTCACTTTTCTTTGTATGGGAAAATAAAAATATTTTTTCATAATTTAAAAAAACAACTTTTGGAACTTCATTATCCTCTCCACCAATTTACGTGATAATCGGTGGAGTAGCAGTACGAGCCCGGACGGACGAATGGACAGACATGACGAAACTATAAGGTTTCCTTGTGGACTATGAAACCCTAGTGACGACTGATACTGTGCAAAGAAAATGTATTTGCAAAGTATCTAACTATTTAAGAGTTTAAACAAGTTTATCTATTGACCTTTGCCATTATTGTATGCAATTTCCCATAAGGACCCTTTTCTACTAAACTTTAAACTAGGTTTTAATTAAGAAATAATGAACTTACACAACTGAAACCTAGGTACAAATATACCTCTATCTTTATATTTTACTATTTCGCATAAAACAAAAAAATGATAATATTGAACGATTTTACAAAACAGCTAATATCTCCGTAACTAGAAACTGCCATAAGGACCCTTTTCTCATGGACGGTCACAAATACACATAAAACCAGAAGTTATTTCCCTTTAAAATTAACTCACTACGATGGCTCTTTTGTTTTCTGGTTTGAGACTAAGAGAAGTAACGTACAAGATTTTGGAAAGAAAATGAGTTCGTTCCAAATGAAATTAGAGATCTGTCTTAACAATGGGCCGCGTTTGAAGCAGGATGTTTGTTTCTCGTCTAAAATGCGTCAAACCAGTTGTTTACATTTTGCGACTGTTTTGTTATCGAATTTCGCTTCGCATCCTTGTTTAGAATAAGGGATCCACGTGAATTATATAGCTTAACGGTGAACCATATAACCAAGAATATTGATACGATAAACATCATGTTATCATTCATCATACCCCCAAATGGGGTAGGCAGAGCACACGAAAAGCTACATAGACATGGTCATATTTCGCGTTCTAAAGTACAGTCAAGAAAATTGATTACTGTGTCACTTTGTACCTATTCACAAGAAATGTCACCGAGACATACCATACTTTCTACTAATAGCCTAATAAAGTAAGGTTAATTAAGGTAAGAATCTCGGAATTTCGAGATACCCAGCTGGAAGTTCTGTAAATACTTGCATATTGAGGCCCTAAAAGTTGTCTCAAAACCTAC
>BHDV01032675.1:282157-314874 GCA_005406045.1 Adoxophyes honmai | reverse complement strand
AATAGCCCTAGTAACAGTTTTTCTCAAATATCTTCAATGTACAGACACGGACTTGTTACAGATTTATTATATGTATAGATAGATGAGATATTTTCATCCAACTTTACGCTACCTATAAAATCTGAACAATTTTAAGTTTGTCTCGGAATTTTGTTAAAACTCTTTACGAGTCTTTTGGAATAGTCCATTGGCTTTTTAGACAGTAATTGTCTTATTTTTGAAAAACATTGTGCGTCTTTATTTAATGTTGATACATATTAGGTGTACGAGACAATAGAGACAACAGATTGGGACCATAGATTTTGAAGTTTAGAAAGTTAATTTGAGTGTAGGTACCTACAGATACAACTAACAGTCAATTGGATAAGTACATATCACACGAAACATCAACCTCCATACAATAAGTAGAGAGGGTGCTAATATTACGCCAAAGCAATTATGTTGAGTTACATCTGCCTGCTATACAAAATTATCAGGGGTCAAAACGCAAATAACCACAAACTCATAACCTCCCCTAATTAGCCACATAATCGCTTCCCTTGATCCCGGCAGGGGTCCTGACCTGTTCGGATTTTCCTCACTCTCCGAACTAGGACAGTCACGTGCCAGCTTTTATAATCCCCGTGAGCAAACATAAGTTTCTCACAGTGCCTCTTGACTTTGCTCACTTTCGTAGCTACAACCGTAGCGCCGCTACGCCGTAGCGCTCCTCTCAACTTTATTTAATTTTGGAAATGAAAGTCGAGTGTGTCTTTGAATAAATTATTTCAAAAGCTTTTAGACACTTACATGACTAGAGTTGCGAAGAACTCAAAACTTGTCTCGTTGTTATTAAAATGTCCGTGGAATATTTTTATTCGTACTTGCGAGCACAAATTGAAATGTTAATTAAAATTTTCTGTGTAATTAAAGCGAGTCAGAAACGGCAATATTCGATATGTGTTATTTCATGCAAACAAAAGACTCATTGACGGTAGGAATGTTATTAATTTCGGTTTCCAGCTACAGAGCATGCTTCATAATTAATTGAAGTCAATTCCACGTACCCAAAATTCCTTGAGGGAACTCTGTCAGTAGGAACAGCAGGAGCACGGCGAGTAGCATTTTAGTGGTGCGGTCGGTGCGCCGCTCGGCTTTCGACCGCTTCGTCGACTTCCGCGTGAAAATGTTCCCGTTGCCGTTGACAACCGTATCCGACGGACACGCACTATAACTCTTGAGAGCCTTCTTCCTGCTGTTCGCTCGATACAACGCCCTTATGAGCCAAGCGCTTATCACGGTCAATATCACGCACGGCAACAGCTTTATGAACACCGCGTGCACCCAGAAATTTATCTGGTAGAGGCTGCCGTCGTAGTCTGAATCGACGAAGTACACTTTCGTGGCCGCCCCCGTGCTAGTATCGAACGTGTAGTCCTTGTGTATAGTAAACACCTGGAAAAGAAAATGTTCCGTTGTAACCCAAACTTTGGCTATCTTTGAGGAAGTTGGGAGAGTTATGATTTTTATGAGCTGCTCGTTTCATTGCGCGGTTGCGTGACCTTTTTGTAGGATCATAAATCCAAAACTAGATAAGTATTACACTTTCAATTGGAAGCGGCTATACTCTCGAGAAAGTTCATAACTTACGTAAGCAAGTATAGGAAACAGCCCGTTAATTTCATTTGTAGGTGATTCGCTCGCTCTTGGGCTATTTGTTTGCTGGGAACGTTCATAATGAATGGAGTCACAGATCGATTAGTTTAAGGTGTGAGACGGAATAACCTTGGACAAGCTTCCGGTAATTGATTCCTATCACGCCATCCCCATCTTTATCAATCACGCCGAGAAGATAAATTGCAGCGTAGATGAGCCATAATTAGTCAAAGACCACGGAAGCTAAATCTATTAAGCGAGCATAAGTGATGCAGAAACAGCTCGGTTCAACAGTTTTCTATAGGGTCGCAAAGTTAGCACAAGTAAATGGCTTTCCAGAACACCATACAGAGTATACGCCTGGGACCTCTTTATTAATAACTTCTAACGTTAATTAATCATTCTGTACTGATTACCTGGAGGGTTTCAAAGAGGATTAACGCATATTCAGATTTCGGTGATTTGTAATATTTTTATGGTAGAATCCAAATGGACCGCATAAAACTAGTTTCTACACATATAAATAATACGTAACGTAAAATCCCGGATGCTCGACACCTTTACAAGAAATATTTTATTTGCGCCGTACGTATTTGTTGTTTATTTATGCATCTAAGCAAACCACTGTAGGTATTTTTCAAGATGAAACCCTTACAGTGTTAAAATGTAATTTTATTTATTTCATATGGTCATAGCATTGAGGATAGAACCTATAGAGTACTAATGTCATCTTGGTTGTTCGGAAATTATTCCGCAAAACAATTGAAGTGATCGCTGTGCTCTTATTGGCCGGTCCAAGATCGCGCGTAACGCTAGTGCCTTTTTCTCTACGGTTATTGGCTCTGTACAGTTTCTGTGACAGTGACGGTGACGTTTAGTATGTTGAAATCAACAAACTATTTGCGGACCGGGGTTGCGAACATTGTTTCTCTATAGGTTCTATCCTCTATGGGTCATAGTCTCAAAACATTTCAAAATTAGTATTAATGTTAGTTCGATTTTATGAAGTAGGTGATTTTGCTAGCATGTATTTTTTTAATGCAATGTAAAATATCAAAGCCAAACGTAGGTACTTTGCTATCGCAATAATGAGGATATTAATTAAAGTTATGTTATTTTTATCTGAATAATGTCAACTCAATGTTTAGCAACGAATACTGGTACAGCGTCGAGCACAGGAACGTAAGTTACTTGTGTTAGGTGAAAAACTGTCTCTTGTGAGACTTTTACTATTTTAATCTACAAAAAAGCGTTAAATAAAGGCACTAAATATCTATCCGTCAATTTTGATGGCGAGGACAAAACTTTACTAATCTAGGAGGCCAAAATAACTACATGTCTGGAATATCAAGTGACAATTAACATACCTACAGCCGCAGCTAAAAATAACACTGCAGCTTTTCGGTAATTTGTCAAAATGAAGGTGTTTATCCTTCGCACTCCTCGTTCTCGCATATATTTGAGTTTGGCTTAATTGAACAATCCAATTAACTGACAGAAGTAAAAACAGGGGCCAATTGCAAGCTGCCTCTTCGAGTATTTCACGTAAAACGCCATTCCAACAAATAGCTTGTTGCCTTATTAAAAATGTCAAAGCTAGACCAGTTTAGCGTTTAGTCGATCTAACATTAGATAAAGTTGAATTGTATATTGCATGCTGAGCACGTTCGACCGTTTTCATAAGTTACTGTCATTCCACGTCCAGTGAATTCTACGATATTTTACGACCAATAAAAACAGGAGCTTAACAACGTAAAGGGTGTTAAATGCGAGTCTCGGGAAATTGTGATATTGAGTTTACACTTTAGTATTTCATAAAACGGTTTCCGCGAAAGATCGTTGCCCTAAAGTGGTAAAATAAAGTGCTTAGCAACTGAGTTAATCGGGGAAGTAAATAATGGCTGGTCCCATGATGTAATCTAGTTATTAATTCGTTTGTTTTGTAGGTCACGAGTTACGGAACTTGCGATTCAGATACGAAGAAAGCAAATAAAGTAGGCACTTAAAGGTAATCCCAATGGCTGACATTAACTTCGTAGCTTTGTGTTGGGCGATGGTTGCCTTCCATCTACAACTGCGTCGCAGGGTCTTACTTGGTCTTAATACTCCTTAATTAGAAACACTAGAGTAATCAAGTACAAAGCCAACTGTTCCTCTAAAAACCCTTTCAAACCCTTTTAATAGTGTTCTTAGTGTGTTACTCTGTAGGTTCTTTTAAGTATTCATCTCTTTGTGTTCCCAATGAGCAACCGTAATAAAGGCACAGTTGTAATATTTTAACGGGATTATTTCCACTCAAGACCAATTCAAACAAACGAGAATTAATATTTGGTCTTGGAAAAAGCCACTCTACCCTCGCGACAATTTTTTTATTCGTATGAAAAAAACGGGTAAGAATGACTCCTTATAAGACTTGCGTATATTCTCATTTGGTTAAATCAACGCTTAATGCTATAAATATATTTACTGCACAAAATTTAGACCTTTTACAAAATACATAGAGGATAGAACCTATAGAGAAACAATGTTCGCAACCCCGGTCCGCAAATAGTTTGTTGATTTCAACATACTAAACGTCACCGTCACTGTCACAGAAACTGTACAGAGCCAATAACCGTAGAGAAAAAGGCACTAGCGTTACGCGCGATCTTGGACCGGCCAATAAGAGCACAGCGATCACTTCAATTGTTTTGCGGAATAATTTCCGAACAACCAAGATGACATTAGTACTCTATAGGTTCTATCCTCAATGACAAAATAATATCAATTCCGACACATAAACAAGATAGATACTAAATGGGTAATACTTACAAAATAGGATGGTATGCAAAGAATTGGTGGCAAGACGAAGCTTATCAGTATAGCCATTGAACACCGCCGGTCCGTGCATAAAGTGGGACTGTACGACGGATATCTGAAAAATAAATATGTATGTTAAGATCTTTTATAAATTCGTCGTAAGGTTTATTGAACTTGACTATTCAAATTGATGCCAAGTATTTTGTTACCAATCGACGGACTCGAAATTAATTCTTGGAAAAATTTATTCGACGAACGCTATCATATTTTAAAAGATTTTCAAAGATGATACCTAAAGATTCCTTTTCAATCCCTTATCCAAGTAATTCCGTTAATATCGGCGTTAACAAGAGATGACAACTCAACGAATATAAAACTTATTTTCCCCACTTTACGCCAATAAAATTATCATAATTACGGTTTTTTACGACGTTACTCAAGTGAATTTAGGGAAAAGAGGGTGGTCGTCACAGCCTTGTTTTGAGTACTTTTTAACTTGTTTTATTTCAAAAGCCTTCACACTAATTCGAATTTGGAGCTGTTGGAGAAATCACGGGGAATAATGGTGTAGCCTCCAGTCTTTGTTTTAACGCGCAAGGGGCCATTTATGCCGAGTCCATAATAATCCCAATGCCATTAAATTAACCGAAAACAGACTAAAAAACGATTATTTCATGTTCAAAAACTTTTGAGTTAAATTTCATATGTAATTGAATTTCGTTTGTTTCAATTTCAATCCCATTTTCCGCGGCGAGCTCAAACTTTGTAAATTTAGTAAATTTGGAAATTTTGATTCGAATTCTAGTTCAGAAACCCAATATAAAACACTGCAATATTGAAATCATTGCCGTAAATCATTTTGTGTTTTGTAGTTGTTTATTCTGCTTAGTTAGTACCTAATGTTCGTAATGAAGTAAGCCAGAAGGTAACTAGTTAGTGCACACGTAACTTTCGAAGCTCTACTAAACGGGATTATTGGCGATCATTGGGTACTCCTGGATTACGATTTGTGTTATTAAATCGTCGAAGTGATTTTTTCAATTTAGACCGTCAATAATATCACCACTTAGTCAAATAATTGTGTAAAAACAACCTAATTACGCCCCGCTGCTGGGCACAGTGCTCCTCCCAGCAGGAGAGGGCTTGGGATACATAGTCGCCACGGGGGCCCAGTGTTACTTCGTCGCTCATCGCTGAGTGCAGGTTTTCTTAAAATGTATTAATGAATGTGGATGAAGCAAAAGAAGTATGTAAGGATCGTAGCGAGTGGAACAAAGTAGTCTCTGCCTACCCCTGTGGGAAAGAGGCGTGAAGATATCGCATGCTGAGAACGAAAGTGACCCAACTCGAAAATTTGCAAAATTGAGTTAGTTATAGAAAATGACCTTTAAACGCGTACTTCACAATGTGGACAATTTAAAACTGCCATTTTCTAGTTAGAAGAGCACGAAGTTACATTGGAGGTCTCTTTCTCACCCACCCCCCTCCGCACTTGCCGCCGGAACGACAGCGACCGATTCAATGATTCGTCACAGGTAGTAGTACAACTTTTAGCTTAAAACTGACTTAAAGCGAATTAAGTCTCTACAATAATGATCAATACGGTATGTTATATTACAGTTATATTAATACTAAAGAGACCCAAGTTGTAATTGTGTCACTTTAGTACTTTTACATGGATTTGGTTTGGTGACATATTTATTTTTGAGTCGGTTTAGTATTAAACTGTGAGAACGAGATTATGGCGTAAGTAAGAAAGTGACTTTTTAATATTAATAGTTTGTATTGTTTTAACAGTTATTGCCAACTAAAGTGACTTATTGTGATCTTCTTTTTTTTAATTCATGTTTATAAAAAAAGCCTAAATTGTTTATCAAAATAATTCAACAGTATGAAAGAAGGACAAATTAAATTAAGTAAAAAAAAATGAAGTTTAAAAATATAGGAATTGAGAAGAAAATTATGAGAGTTCAAACATGGACAAGCCAAAATGCCAATCACATTTTTGTGATTTCCCACAAATCGGCTTTTTTGAGTTGGGTCACTTTTGTTCTCAGCATGCGATATGTATGTATGTATTTCTTTACTAGCTCGTTGTAAACATCAAGTTCGAACCCACGACCCTTCTCTAGAGACCCAAATGGTTACCACGGCTTTTATCCTCACTGGTTAAAGTGAAAATTTGGGGTTAAGAATTAAAAGTATTAAACGAAGTCATAAAATACGGATAACGCACGTTTTAAATCGAGTTTAGCTCGACATGTTTCGGGCTAATTCGTAGCCCTTCATCTAGGATGCAGTCGCGCAACAAAGCGGTGGCGCGCAGTGCGCGTTTGGCAGCAGCAGCCGCTGCGGCTCCTAGATGAAGGGCTACGATTAGCCTGAAACATGTCGAGCTAAATTCGATTTAAAACGTGAGTTTATCCGTATTTTGTAAGATGAGTGAGTCTCACGGTAGTTTAATGTTTAATATTAAACGAAGATGAATAATTTACTTACTTGATAGCTATGTATCGCCAGACGGCCAGAGACAACGTGAGGAGGATAGACGCAGTGTGCAGGATCTGCGTGAAGTGCATGTGGAACAGCATGTAGACAGCCCAGGAGTGTGGGCGCTCGTCTTGGCCCGGCAGCAACTGTATTCGAATTTGAAAATTAGAAAGGTTTAATAGAATTTTTTTGTTTCTTTAGGCTGCCAGCGTTTTCAGAATGACCACTACTAGCAAGTTAACAATTTCTTTTTTTTTTCAGAATGGATTAAGTGCACTGTGACCATGGCATAACCCAATAAAAAATCAGTGTTTTTGTATAGTTTTATTTTAGCAGTCGGTTAATTAGGTAGGTACATTTACATGAAAAAAATTGGCTCACTTCGATTAAAAGTAGGCTTGTTTTAGGCTTTGAATTTTTCATCAATAATTACTTTATTGACAATTGCCTCAGTTCAGAGGAATTTCAATAATTTTTGCGTATCTGCATTTTTTTTACATATTTTTTGGTTAAACAGGCATGCTCAAGACTTGGCCAAGGCTGTACTGTACCCAGCCACAAGGTTTACACATCGGTCTTTGGAAAGACACAGTTGTTGTAACGTAAGTTAGAGCGAGACAGGGCTATACATCACCTATATTTGCTGAGAAAGCAATGTGCATACTTTGTGTCCAGTACTGCACCTACTAAAATTGTAAAGATTGATGACTCACCAGATACCTGTAGATGGCGAAGGGTACGTACTCCATCATGACGAAGACATCAGCCACCGCCAGCCACTTGAGTAGCCTGTTGATGGGAGCTGTGGCCAGGTCCCGCCTCGTCAGCACTGCCACGTTCAAGGCATTGGCTAGGCTACCGAAGAGGCATACCTGCACAATGGAGCGGAACACATAAAGTACCTAATATCGAGTTCTGACTTGAACCGCGCAGTACTGCGATACCATAGATCACTACGAGTAGGTATAATGTTAGTTATATTAAAAATATATATATTTAAAAAATCGTTAGTCACTATCTAAATAACGTTTTTAGGAAAATAAATAAAAGATAAAAAATAAATATTTTGTACTCGAAATCTAACTATTAAATGTGCTAATCGGTGACCACTAAAATAAAAAGAGACACAATAAACGTTAAATTTTTAAATTCCAATCAAAATATAAAAATTGCTAACTTCCGTTGCATAAAATTCGTATTTGGACTTGGATTTTTTGGGTGGCAAACAATTCGGCGCAGTCATTGTCACTACAAAACCGAAAAATAAATAAAAATAAATTACTAAATAGAGCATGATTTTTTTCTAAACTACAAATGACGTTAAAAATGGCGGCAAATCAACCTTTTTCTTAAACTATAGACAGGACATGTCAGATTTTGTCAAGTTGACGGACGTTTCATTCGATTTCGACTGAAATTCGATTTTCAACATACATATTGTGGTTTGGATGATATTCGTAATCTAAAACGAATAGTAATACAATGTTCAATCATAGACGAAAACGTTTTCATAACAACCTAACCATTGCAATATTAGTCGTTTTCTAGAGTTTCTGAACATATTTGTTTTAAGAGAGATTGTGATGTGTGTAGATAAAATTACTTGTAGCGCACAAAGGCCCATATTCAGATATTAGATTGTACACGTAACTACTGAACTACGTAAAGCTTTTGCTTGTTTAATCGCCAGTAGTGAATACAATTACTGGCCACCACAAGTTGTGAACACGGGCCATTGTGTGGCTTGCATGCGGACTTTGAGCGAACATTTTAGCGTCAATTCTAGAGGCTTAATAATGTGGCCTGCAACTTGCGACGGCCATTTACGTAGCCGCCGCCGCTCTAAATGCGACAACTTTTTACGTGCTCGTCGTAATAAACGAAAGTTAGTAGTAAAAGGAAATAATTAAGGTTTGGTTATTTTTTACGTCTTTTACTTATTTGTGTTCACTTTTACGATAGATAATAAGCAACTTCTTCAAATTGCTGGTCAAGGGTATTGAGTAAAAATTTCCATACAATTATGACAGCTAATTTTGACGCCTCGACGTCGAGCTCGTCAACGAGTCTAGTCTGTTACGTTAGAGAATAACATCACTGATTTTACAGCGATTTACGAAACGTCCCGTTCGCATTAGGTCTTAATCCTATTACCATAGTTGCCGAAGGCAAAGCCGTGAACAATAACAAAATTTCGCTAAAGTATAAATTACAATTAGAACATATGGTAACTTACTAGAAGGCTCACGTATCCATGGATGCTGTTGTATGCAAGGATAATATCCCGGAACTCTCCAGAACAGTAGTCCACCGTCGAGCACTCATTGCTGATGCTGACAGATATGTTGTATCTGCTTCGCCAGTCTTCCAACGCCGTGAGCACATCCTTTATACTAGACCGGTTCTGACCCTTAGCGTTGAGGAGAGACAAGAGTCTTGGATCGTAAATATAGTTGAACACTTCGCCTTTGTATAGAGTCTCGTTGCTGTACCGAGAGCTGTCGTCCGCTAACATTCTGACAGCGCGATGTATTGTTCATCACTTAGCGCCCCATGTGGATACGGTCGTGCGACGCCGATGTACTATTTTGGAACAGTTGATTGAGTCATCTCTTTTGTAGTTCGTGTCTATGTCGTTGTAACATTTTCGTGCGCTTCAGACCTGTAACACAGAAAAATGGGTGTTACGATTTATCAGGCGATAGTCACGACACGAACTTTCTTTGCTAAAATAAAGTTGCAATAATTGTCTTTTAGCAAATTGCTGCAAAAAATTACTACCCTTAAGTTCAAGGTTGTTTCTTTGTCTAAAAATTACTCCATCAATTTCCGGCAGTTAATAATTCCGAAATGACGTTATTTCCCGTAATAATAAGCAATAACGTGGCCAAAATAATGCCATTATCATCTTTTATGCATGTAAACACCTCATAAAACCTGTTTTATTTCCATTTTTACAAGTTTTGTGTTAGTGCAGGTCATAAGTCTCGAACTTAACATTTTCGCCGGCGTTTATGGCGGATACAGCTTGTAAACATTTTCTTTTACGTAAACACGCAAGATAATAACATCTTTTTCCCTATTACTGGTTGTTCTTCTAAGAAAATCTGGGTACTTTGTAGGGCCAAGAAAAGAGAACTTAAGTCTTATTATTAGCTAAGGACTGCATTAAATGAAAGTAGAAGTTAGCAGACTATTAAAATTTATACATGTAAATGTATATACATAGTGTTAGTTTCTTACATCCACTTGTTTGAACGATTAAGAGAACTTTGGTCGCTGAAACCTGTAATCACCTTTGATGTATTGTATGAGAGACGGTGGCGGGGCCGAGGTAGCACTTTGTTATCGATGTTTTTCTCAACCATTCCTGCAGTCCCCGCTGACGTTTGTAGTACCTACAGTCCCGAACCGGGATTGTTGAGCCACTTGCCACTGTTCGCAATTTAGACGTGTAATCAATGACCGATGTGACCGACTAGATGTTAGCTGTTGGATTAGTATTAGGGTCAATTCCCACCAAAAGAGCAGCGCGGCGCGGCGCAGCGCGGCGCAGCGGAGCGACCTGCTCCGTGGAGAATGCGCGCGGATTCCCGCGACTGCTCGAGATGTCGCTGGAATGCGCGGGACATCGCTGGAATTTACATAATTATTGACATATTGTCATATGTATTGACAGCGGCCGTCGCGACTGCTCGAGCATCCTCGGGCATTCCAGCGAAGGCTCGCGCGGTCGCGCGGCTTCGTTTATGGAATGCGTTGTTATTACCATGGATACGCGGGCATGCGCCCGCATCGTTAGAGTTTCTCATGCGATAATAAGTCTTATTGTAATGAAAATAAAGTTGAAATTCTCATTCCACGGAGCGGGTCGCTGCGCTACGCCGCGCTGCGCTGCTCTTTTGGTGGGAATTGACCCTTACACGACCAAGTTACGAACATGGGTAAGTGGCTCAACAATCCCGGTTCGCGACTGTACGTACCTCGCCCCGGTCACGGGCAGCGCCTCTCATACTCAGGCTCAAACTCTTGCTTATGGTTTGTAACATCACAACTGAGTAGAATCATTGAATTTACTAACGTCACTAGAAACTTCTAAGCACTGTATCCTCATAATGTTGTGTTTCTAAATAATCAAACTGATAAACGTATACGACGTAGTTTTATAACAGATGCCCAGCTATAAAACTTCAACAGTGTATAGAGATTGGCAAATGAAAAACGAGAATGTGATTTGTTGAAAACTCTTCATGTGGCAACTGTAATAAATCAATGTCAAAAAATTTGTCGTTATTACTAAAAACAAGGGTTACAATTAGTTAAGTTATGGCCTATTTTGGACAACCTTGGCATAAAAATTATATAGTATATTTACCTATCTGAAAGCAAGTATGGTACTGCTAAGGAAAATGTTATCACAGACATTTCAATTTGTTAAAGATATTTCAATATTTGTACGAAACAGTATTTGCTCTTAATTCAAAATGCATGGAGTGTGGATGGTTATAAAGTTTGCTACCAGTGATATAAAGTATGTATAATTGAGGTATTACATACATAAATACATATTTTCACGCCTGTATTCCCAAGAGGGGTAGGCAGAGCACATGAATACAAAAATCCAGTGCCACGTTTAGCAATTTCAGGGTAACCAGATTGTTAAACGTGATATTGCAGTGGCAGGTTGCTAGCCCATCGCCCACTATACACTAACCCTTTCCCAATTGAGGCAAGTATTATTATGTTGACAATTTTTCGGATAACTCATGTTTATAAATTTTTCGCCATATTTCTATCTCACGATCCATTTGCCAGACTTTAATAAGGATACTGCAAAGTATTCCGATGGTTTATAAATTTCATTGACAGCCAAATGATTGCAATGCAAATTAACGGGAAATTGCTTTTGCCTTTATCAGGATTTCTTATTAGGGGAAACGCTGAAAACAACTATTTTAAAACGAGAACAGGAAAAAATACTTCATTATTGCGAACTTAATTTGAGAGAAAATTGTCATTTCCGAAGAAAATGTGGGTTGGCAGTTATAAATGACGCAGTTTGTTTAGAGTTGATTGCCACGTTTATTGAAAAGAATGATTAAAAATATGATTGTGTTAGTGTTTTAGGACATCTAAATCATAACACCGCACTTTTACATAATAAAATAGGCCACTCCGTCCATAAGGGCCTGTTCACACTAGCGATTCTTTTCGGCGATTTTTAGGCGATGCGAGATTGTTTATGAGGTAGCTTGCTTGCAGCGTGCTCGTGCTCGCGGCGATCATACATATTGCGATAAAATCACTCGGCGAGCAAGCTCTGCCTCATAAACAATCGCGGCGATATCGCAGCTTGCTCGCCGCGATCTCGCATCGCCTCAAAATCGCCGAAAAGAATCGCTAGTGTGAACAGGTCCTAAAGCTGAATTTAAACAGACAAAAAGTAAATAATTTGATCCGTAAAAACATTGCTAAAAATATAACTTTTAACGTTTAGGTTTTTTGATCGTGCCAAACTCAAAACCTAATCAGAAAAGTGCGAAGTGGATTTTTTGCAGTTTTAATAATATCCTATTACACGGAATATCATATTTATGCCGTTACACCCCGTCCGTTCCGATATAATGAATCTGCGTGTTTTATCTTGCTATATTTTCCATAATACGCCGCTCGGGGTTGTTAAAAATAAATTTGACAGCGGCTATAATTAACGCCTTAAAAACAACGTTGCGGTATTACTCTTCCATAAATCTATTCAACGATCTCTAGAGATCCTTTATGTTTATTCTACATCGGTATTACAATTTTTATACCACAGTGTCAGGGTCAGAAGAAAAAAGCAAATGGCCTAGCTTTCAATAACTATAGCCTGCATTTTTAAGACTACATCTATTAAGGATCATAATTTCATAATGTTTACGTCTAAAAATCGATGTTCATACAACAATAAAATTACATTCAAAATTCGAACTTTTAGGAACAGATGATAAATGAAGAAAGAAAAAAAAGTATTTCGAATTTCGAACATGCAGTCGGCGGGCAGTGCGTGCCTGTGAGGCCAATGCGCAAACTTGCGCGCGGAACTTGGTTTTGTTGTTATTTTATTAGGTCCGTAGTCCACAAGGAACCCTTAGGTATACGTTATACGTACGTCCGTCCGTCTGTCCGTCGGGTAGTGATTTCAAATACGATTTGCATCGCTTTACTAGCACTAGCCGTTACTTTCTTGCACTGTATTGAAAAGTTTGACACAAACAAGAATAGTGTGAACTGTTTAATATCACCTCTCCATTTCTTCCGATGATGTCGTAAGAGGCGACTAAAGGAATAGGTTAAGGTACGCTTTAGGCGACAGACCAGCAACCTCTTCCATCTGTCATATCTAAAATTATACTACAAGTGGCTACGAAACGAGAAATAGTCCTGATTTTGTTTTTCCACGTTTCGTGTGGTCTGCATTTGGGAACACAGGCGTGATTGTATGTATTTAATATCACAGATTTCAACAAAAAATCTTTATTTACTTAACACACTGTAAACGCTGCTGTTGGATTTTCTATTTGTAGCTGTGAAAATATTATTCAAATGTAAGTAGTTCTCACAACAAAGGTAAAGCCCTGTACGAAGTAGGCGTATAACAATAAAATCAAAAGATCCGAGAATAGGGGCTTATTTATACCCATGAATAAAATGCTTATACAATATCATATAGGAAACTGTATTTGTGCTTACGTTACGTACCTGTAGCATACTTAAATCAGCGTGTGCTGACAAGTTTTAATTACACCTCTATATTTTTCCTATTTATTTATGAATCACACTGGAGAAAGGGATCGAAAAAGCGACTAAGGTATGCTTTAGTAACATGTTACTTTTTACTTATACTTATCTTAAGCCCGTCACAGACTACGCATATACCTACGATAATATTTTATTTGCGTATAAATGCCATTTTTCCACATCGTCGCTGTTCCTGCAGAAATCGCTATGTGCATTTTTTCGATTTTTGGTTTTTATGCCATTTTGAACCTTAGGTCCATATACGTATGCTCTAAAAACGGCGTTTATTATTTCTGCATGTGAAAAAATAACCATGTGAAGTTTGTATGTCAAAATGTTCCCTTAAAAACTCCTTAAAAATAACTAAGTGTCACTAATCACATAGCGGGACCGTTTCATATTCGTATCACGCGAAAATTTGGTCCGATATGTGTCTTTCGGAGCACACATAGCGAATTAATTCGATCGTTCGTTCGCGTTCGACATGTGTTTTTCGGCACATAGCGATATTTTAGTACGAGAGGGCTTAAATATTTATCGCTATGTAACAAATTTCTGTTTTTCTATGCGTATAAAATTCAGTTTTCACTATATCTTTTTAAAACTATTATCATTTCATGTACAAAATCACAAGGCAATAGCACAAAAAAAATTACTAACTTTCCATACATGGTTAATGAGGTAATCAGTTTTTTGTGTCAATTAAATAACTAAGTATCTACTTTCTTAATAAAATTATTATCAATGTTCGCGGAAAGTTTTTTTTAGTATCAAGTCATAATTTTTCTGTTTACCTGTTAAGTTGTTCTTTTATTTGTATAAATTGGATTAGTTCGTTGTTTTTATATTTCTTCCTTACGGAACCTACACTGCGCATTTCGATTATTTACTATCATTTTGATTGATCGTGAATGTAGACCGACTAAATTATTACTCGATTCCGTCACGAGCTGACGTAACTACACTGTACGAAGTGTTAAGAGTTAACAGTAAAAACAAGTTTAATAATCCTTCGGGTATTCTACGAAAACCTATGAAAACGCCAGTCCGTTGTGTTCATCGCCTCAAATTTAACGCAGAACTAAATAAAAACAAACGAATACTAATAAAAACGAATTCAATTCGAGTAAAATAACACGGATAAACTCACGTCTTTATACCGAGATTAGTAGTGCGCGTTTATCCGCAGCCGCTGTGACGCAATGCTCTCGATGATGGGTCACGAATTGACCCGAAACATGTCGAGCTAATCGCTTCGCAACCACATGTAGCATAATGTTAGGCTTAAACGTAAATGAAAGAAATACAATAGTGACAGGTTGCTAGCCTGTAACGCCTAGCTAGAACATACCTAAATCTATTTGCTTAGCCGCTTCTTACGACATCCGCGGAAGAAATGGCGAGGTGTTATTCTGAACCACACGGGTGACAATATTACCAATTTATTTATTTCCACGCTTTCTTATAGTAATAAAAAATGCGAGTGACTGGAGTACATGTGATTTGCAGACACAAGTCCTCGTATTGTGCAAGTATAAATACAAAAATAGTAGTAGTAAAATCAAAGTAGTTTCCTACATTGAATACTTGGTTTTTTAAACTTGGTTTTCAAAAGAAGAAGGTTAATAAGTCGACCGTTTATTTATTTTAATGTATTTGCTGTACAAGTGCCTTGGAGAGATCCGAAAAGATGAATACGTATTTACAAGTTTACTCTAGTAGGAATTACTATATTGTTGTCATGTTATTAGCAAGCATTTGTTATTAAGTTTATTGATATGATAAAGAATCTCACGTTAATATGTGACCTTAATATTTCAGCTATCAGCTAGACAAAATAAAATTCTTAGCTAAGTAGGCCGTCCTTTGGAAATAATCTGCTTTTAGAAAGGAAAATTAATATCTAAAGTCGTAAATCTTTTAACGAGATAGGACACTGAGCACATAATTCAAAAGCTTTATCAAGGCAGAGGTAATTTTCGAAAAGGTAAAAATAACCCAATCAATATTTTCAACAGGGAACTTTTATCCAGTTAAGTTCGTCTACAATAACAAAACTGGAAACTGGGATGCTTGAAAATAAAATTCAAAAACGCCCAATTCGTGCTTAATCGGTCAAACGCGGTGTAATTTTTTAAACGGTCGTATATTTACTTACCATTCTATCGGATGTGTTAAATAAAAATATTACGCATGTACCTCCTGAATTTCGTACCTGAATTTAGTATCTGAAAATTCAAAGTAAACCATACGTAAAAAGGTATAACAAGTATAAGAGTTTTATGGGCATTATTATAAAAGTTAGGAAGAGCATAGTATAATGCGAAGTGACTATTTATATACCATGAATAAGTCAATGTAATTTATCATATTTGATTGCTTCCCTTCGGTTTGGATTCCATAAAACAATTATTTATGTATAGAGGGCCGTCCCCGAACTCCAGTGAATCAAGTAAGTACCGGCCTATTACTAAACTTGGTAATTTATAAATGCCATCTAACTCGTCCCTGGCGACTTTATTTAGTGACCTCAAAATGTCACGGTGACATTTGAGCAATTATAAATTGTAATTCCTATAATCAACGATTGACGATTTTACGAGCGCGTAGGCGATATTAATACATTTACTAAAAATCTTCTACGCTCATGTCGCTCATACATCACTCCTGTATTTCCAAATGGGGTAGGCAAAGCATGAGTAACTACACAAAACGCTACTATCAAATTTATAACCATTTCATGTTTTACACAGGCACTTCTAGCATATTCTTTGGGTTCAAAGCAGATATAACTTATAGTGACAGGTTGCTAGCCTGATGCCTAAAACAAACCTAGTTTTCTTAATCGCCTCTTACGACACCCACGGATGAAATGGAGTGTACAAAATTCCGAAACATAAATTAACGTGTTTAATGAAGTAAGTGTCAAGGGTTTAATTAAGTATCGACATTTCTTGCGGCGTTATTTATCCGTTCCATATAATGAGAAAATTCTCGCACGATTTTCGTTCATTCTTTCATGGGCGTTGTGTGTTGTACTCTTGAAAATTTTTGTACCACTTTGGAGAACGATATTTATTGGTGCTAACAAACACTAACTATAAAATTATAACTAAGTTGGTATACCCTCCTGACGACCAGCGTCAAATTATGTGTAGTTCAAAACTGACTCTTAATCCCAAAAGATAAAGTGACAAATGACTTTGGTTTTATGTACTACTAGCTTTCCGCCCGCGGCTTCGCCCGCGTGGACTCGGTTATATTGCGGTATAAAGCACAACTATAAGAAAACTTCTCGTTTCAAACGACACAACAGCGCCATCGATCGATCATCTATCGATCGTTCATCGATTGATATCGATCTATCATCGATCAATATCGATCTATCAAGCAAACTATATTTTTGTTTTCCCTCGGGAACATCAATTTTTTCCGGGATAAAAAGTAGC
The DNA here is from genome assembly GCA_005406045.1 of Adoxophyes honmai. NCBI lineage: Eukaryota > Metazoa > Arthropoda > Insecta > Lepidoptera > Tortricidae > Adoxophyes > Adoxophyes honmai. The sequence continues at coordinate 297,721 of BHDV01032675.1, read as the reverse complement.
CTATTATTTAATCTGGACTTCTATCTTTACGTCTGCCAAATTTCAAAGCAATCGGTTCAGTAGTTACGGCGTGAAAGCGGAACAAACAAACAAACAAACTCACTTTCTGACTTATAATATTAGTAAGGATAAGGATGTATAGGACGCAGGTTGTCAGGAGGATACGGCAGTTTTACTTGGAGTTTTAAGCCCCATGCATGTCAAAACCGTATAAAATATACTTAGGTATGTACCTACACCTCTGCGTAAATGGCAATGGCAATGTTAGCAATTTTCTAGACTGTTTTAGTCTTTACCCAAATTTGCAGTAGGTATAGTCCTGACAAATTATATGGCAAGATTTAAGTGAGAGAATAAGTTTAGTTCGCGTATCGCTTTTACCTGGGAAAAGAACTAACCAGGGGTAAAACAAGGATGACGTGCGTCTACGAGTATGTGCGTAAACGGGTAAAGATAGTACGACATGGTCTTGCAAGCCATAATTTCGCGGCAACACTCAAATTACCAATTATAGGCGAAATCGATCATTTGATAGTTTCATAAGGAAGCGCTTTAGAGTCTTCCAATATATTGATGTATTCCAATATATTGGAATACATAAGTTTATGCGAACTAGGTCTTATTTATACAATTAAATACAATATGCAAAAGCCTCAAGCAAAAGTCTAGGTACTTGCTCAAGATATTACACAATATAGGTAATTTTATACTACTCGTACATTACTGTTCTTAGCCGTGTGTCGGATTTAGAATTACACCTCTCCATTTCTTCCGAAGATGTCGTAAGAGGCGTTCAGCATGTTTTAGATGACAAGCTAAAATATACCTGCCAAACCTATGACCATAAAAATTTCCTAAAAGTGGTCACGAAAAATTAAACAGTTGTGGTCTTGTCTATGTAGCCTTTTGCGTATCTATCTACTCTCTCTACCCCAGGCGTGATGTGTTAATGTAGGTATGTACTGTTCTTTGCTACCAACTTTAATAGTATCTGAAGCGTTAACAAGTTGACCTTGTCCCGATGTCAAGGGTACAACCATACGCATTATAAAATCGTGTATATGTTAATTTGAAAATGATCATTGTCTGCGGTGCGACCGCCTGGCGCCAAATGTTATGGACACACTCCACATACGTAGGTACATCTTGTTAGGTACTTCAATTCTATGTATATTAACACTATGACAATTGAAAAAAAATCTAATGGTGAAATATCGGATCTACTCACGTTTTTTATACCGAGATTAGCTCGACATGTTTCGGATCAATCCGTGACCCATCATCTGGAGCTACGCGCCACGGCAGCGGACAGACGCAAACCATACGATATATTACAAATTTTAAAAATAGAATGTCTATTCACACACACTCGAACGTTAGAAATAATGGAGTCGGCTGTTGCTGATTGCTGGTCTAGACTGAAGTGTTAGTTACCTTAAGTCACGTTGCGAGTAATGTCAAATGAAACTAATACCACATTTTTATTGATTTGCTCTCTCTAAAGGGCTTTCCCTTCGTACTAACTAACCAATGTCGGAAAAATAGCATAAAACAAGTCAGAGAATCAATAAAATCTGCTTGGTACTTAATCAATCTTAGTGTAGTAACGTAGTTTTCTAAGGGAAAAAAAACCGTTTTCTATATCAAGATTTTTGACTGTAGAACCCTAAAAAGTAGCACTCTGATTTCAAACACAAACAAGCCGTAGAATTGGTGTCATCAAATTGTTTTTTGATCGATTTAGAGCATATACATAATATGTACATTTATACGAGCGGCCGCAGATATTGTAATATTATCAACAAATTCATAATATTTTTAATTTAATCTAATCTCCAGCATTTTAACGGCTTCAAATATCAAAAAGGTGTGAGAACATCAAACACGGCCCGGGTTCGTGTTTCACCAGAAGGGTTGTAACTGACAGCTTCCAAATTCCGGTAAAATTGCTTTATTAAATTATATTAAGAGTCCGTCAACAAGCCCCATGCTTTATCATGACAGGCTCTTTGATGTGCTTTCAACCTTAAGATGGATATGAGAATTGTAGTTCTGTTTCACAAAAAATTACATTACAGTTTTCCTTTTGTAGGAAAGTAAAATGGGAGCTACGTTTTGAAAATTAAATAAATTATTGAACAGCGAATATTGACAGATGAATCTAAACATAGGCAGCAAGGACTAAATAAACTGCGTGAAATCAATTTCTGTATTACGCAATTATCATTACTAACGATTCGTTAGAATCTCTTGTATCAAAAATATAACTGTGCCCGCGACTCCGTTCGCATGGAAAAGTGACTAATTTCCCCCGTTTTTTTTCCACATTTTTCAATGTTTCTTCGGTCTTTTTTGTCGCAGCGAGATGTTATATAGCCTAAAGCCTTCCTCGATAAATGGTCTACCCAACACAAAAAGAATTTTTCAATTCGAACCAGTAGTTCCTTGGATTAGCGCGTTCAAACAAACAAAATCATATTTTTTTTTTTTTACAAACCACGATCACGTTCCTATTACATTGGAAAGTAAGAAGTTAAAGTTGTATAAAAACGTGACTTTTATTGACTTGAACCCTCGAACTATTTTTACCTCCAGTCAGCAAGTCAACTTGTCCAGTTGGTAAGATTTAGAACCTCGCGTAAGTTATGGGGCCAACTCGGCTCCGCCATGGCAGTTTGACCTAATTCACTAGTGCGAGCTTTGCTAAGTAAATAAGCTACAGGTGAAATGTTGCCAGTTGTTGCGTTCTCTTTGGATTGATAAACTCTTTACGTTCCTGATAATAGGTACGAAGTAGGTTAAGTAGGTAATTCAAGCATGTTTATTATTAGTCATTAGAAAACCAAATTCTTTCAATTACATCGCACTGATTATAAAACCAATAATATTTATAAATTACATTAAAATCAACTTGTCATTGTTTAAGCGAAAAACCTTTTTGGCTGGACTATACTCCGTTTCACATAACATTCGGCATATGCAACAGTCAAATCCTCATACATTTTAAGTAAAACCGAGGCGTCTGAGAATAAAGGGGAACTGGGAACATTTTTAATGTGATTCTATGACTCCCTACCAAAATTGTAATAACAAAAGTTACATCATCACAAAAATCACAAAAGTCTTTAAAATAAAATGAATCTTTACTTTTGTAAGAGCATCACAAAAACTTTAATAATGGATGTCAAAGTTCAAGTATTTAATTCATTCGAAGTAGTTTTTATTAACAATGACATCGAGTGAACAAAAATGAATACTCGTTGAATCAAAATAAGTATATTTTTTCCATCCTTGAGTCGAAAATAATTTTATTGTAATGTTTTGCTCCCTTCGCCAATTGAGTTGAGTATTAAGCTAAAAGGGTAGAGAAGACAATTCGATTCTAAACTGTTCTTTGTACCTCCTTTATTCTTTCTTTACCTGTTTCACTTTGAAGGTGGGGTTACTTATAGTTTACAAACACGATTCAATGCAATTTGCACAAATAACTTATTCTGTTGAAACACAGTTACATATGAAAAATGAACATATATATGTATGTCGGGTGTATAATAACACCTCTACATTTCTTCCATTACATATGTCGTCGTATGAAGCGACTAAGGAAATAGGTTAAGGTATATTGTAGGTGACAGCCTCTCACTACTATACCTGCCAACTTAAAACCTAAAAATATGCTAGAACTGGCCACGAAACGTGAAATAGTAAAAGTGAACCAACGGATTTAAAAAAATACACATCACCTTATAAACCTCCATTAGCCTGTTATGTTGATTAACAAAGAAAATAAATGTTTTCATGGCATTCAATGCATGTTTTTATGTAAATTTAGAAATTCATTGGGAATTTTAAAAGTACTGAAAAGTAAATTACAAGCAATGTTAAAAAACATTTTAAGAATCAATACTTAATACGTATAAGTAAATATTCAATACTAAGTACCTACGTGAAATGGCTTGGTATTTCTGTGCGCCTACCTACATTCAATCAAAACACAGGAGATGCGTACTTACTTAAAAAAGATAATAAAATATAACCAATGAAATACCCCAAACATAAAATAGAAAAGGCACAATTACATTTGATACACTCAGGGTCGGGGTCTGTCCATAATCTTTAGTCACAACAGGTACACGTAGGTAAGTAGGTACACCATAGCAACCGAGGTGCTTACCAGGTACCCTTAAAAGGAATTTCCCGGGAGGTATCATAATATAACCGAGTGTTTCAGGCCGAATGAGTTTCAATTGTCCTAGACGAAGGTCTGTTGAAATCTTTGTTTCCAAAAGTAATTCAATATGTTACCCGCTTATACCCCTAAATTTACATTTGGTTATGATAAAATGGGTAAATACAGTTTACTCTCATGTACTGTTACATAGTGTGTTTTTTGTACACAGCTCCCAAAATGACATATCCGGTTTGGCTGTTTTTTCTGTGTGTGTGTGTGTGTGTTTTTCGGTGTGCTCCACTATCGAAAATTAATGATAAATTAAATGCATGTAACAGGAGATAAGTTATCCTACAAAATAATGCAATAAACGTTTAAACGTCGTATTTTTTCGTATACTTGACATAATACGGGCAAACCACTTGTATCAAAGGTGCAAACAATTATTTTTAGAAGTGAGGCACACCTACAAACGTAGTTCTAACACGTGGATATGAAGCTCTACAATCGTTTTAAAATGCAATTTTTCTATTTTCTATTTAATTTCGCCGTTACTTTCTGTTTATTTGTACTAGTCAATGCAAGAGGTTAAATCAAAAGTTCATTGTAAAATAGATACCTATTTAGACTTAATAAATTTGAGCAAAACGTTGCAATTTAAACTAATTCAAGCTCCTTATTATAGCTCTTTCATCATGCTTTAGGTGAAAGGCTAGTAACCTGTCACTATTATAATATATACCTCTTTCACCTTTGTTAAAATCAAAAGTTTTTCTAGAAGTGGTCACTAAATGTAGAATAGTCATTTTAACTATGTAGCGTTTCGTGTACTCCGCTTACTCCATTTGGAATACAGGCGTGGTGTTTATGTATTATGTAAAACATAGTTGTTGTACCTAGGGAACACTTTTTTTTACAGCCGTTTCCGCTAAGTACACTGCGGCAGCCATTAGAATTGATTCTGTATCAGCAAAGCTCCCTTTCCCATTGTGCTATCGCCGTCTAATCCAGATGATTATCTAATTTCCATCAGATAACCTTCCCCCTTTACCCCATCGTAAAAAAATAATGGCTGGCAGTAATAAAGTAGTACACACGGTGTGCTCGCCAGTTCTGTTACTTAAACTTGGCTTGACATGCTACCGCGTGTCTAGATTAGCACGCTTAACACGGCAATACGACTTGACTCTCGTTCACGAGCTGGACTACGTGTAATTGTCTGACGTCTCTAGTTAGACAGTGACAGGTGCGCGCATCTCGTTTCGCGCTTTGCTGTGCTTTGCCGGCAGGTGTCTTTTTGTAAAAGTAATAAGCGAATGATTAAAAATATGTGCCAAGTGTGTATCTACATATACTCAATCTGACATAGCACAGTTATACACTGGTACAATACCTAGTAGGTACTGTAGGGGTCCTAACCTATAATAAACCTATTCTAAGGACTAACCTATCTGATTCCCTATAGTACCTATACATGAACACATTAAAATGCAATACCAAAACTTCGCGAAGTGAAAATTCTTGGAATAACTAGAAAAAAAATACTTTTTTTATAGTCTAAGAATGATTCATCCTTATACCAATTACAGTGGCTCCTAAAAATTCTAGGAACGACAATGCCGCCTGTTGTCCATAATGTCCATTACCTCTTTTATTCTGTGAGTCATTTAAAATTATGATCATAATGTTTTCATTAATATTCTGAACGCGATACAGAAACTTTACTATTCAGGGAATAAACTTTCGCACACCTTTACGTAAATTTTATTTCCATATCGAATCACTTCAGTGCGTATTTCGTTTTAAATTAACATCAAAATGCTCTCACCGGCTGCCTGTCGAGAACTTAACTGAACTTTTTTGACGTCGGTGTCCATGGAACTCATAAAAGTTTGGTATTTGTTGGATCTGAAATCGATGCCGAAAGGGATTGAATGGGTTCAGTTTAACTCGTGTTACCACTTGTCCTAATTAATTAAGGTAAAGACAGGGGATTTCGATGACACCCCGGAAACATGATAATGTTATTATTATTAATTAAAGCAAATTGCTTTATACTCAAATAAAATTAGGCTTCTGTTGTACCTACACATTATTACGTTAGAATGAGAAATTACAGAGAAAGGAAGATTAAGGCGTTAAAAAAATTACACAGGTAGACTTTAGTTACAGTAGGTAAGTATGTGACAAATAGCGCGATGGCAACATTGATCAAAACTGCTGTCTTTATCATCGTAATCGCCGAACTACCCAAACTTTAGCGGAACCAGAGGACCAAAAGAAGAAAAATGCAACTGTGTAAAATACTAGTACTATTTGTGGAGGGACTGATCGTATCTCAAATATTTTCAAACTCAGGAATGAGGAAAGTGATGAGCTCACTATAAAATAATCTATTAATGTGTGCCTCACAAAGTACGGAGGTACATATTACGAACAAAGTCATTTATATGAGATTAAGAAAGGGTTGATAGTTAAGCTCTTTGAAAGTTTTTTCCAGTTTAATCATTAATTTCTGCCCACTGACACCCCCACACGTGGGTTCTTTTTATTTGATGCCCCCTCCCCCCAATGCTACGTATCTTTCGGCCAACATTTCTTCTATTATTTTTTTGCTGTTGACCTTTCCGTTTCGTCAATATTGTACACATGTCATTAGCAGACCTTTACGAAAGAAAACAAAAATAAAACCAAATAAAACTGCGGTTAAAAATATATTTTATTTTTATTTTTGTCACAGTCAAAGGTATTGCTAACATCCTAAGTAAACGCCGTAGGTCAAATCATCACATACCTCTGTCATGCAAGTATAAATTTGATCTAAATTTGATTATTTCGCAACGTTTTATCGTATCGTACAATTTTGACAGTTTTAAGGTAAATAATATTAGTCCCGGGGGGCAAAAAATTATGGCCGTTTGACAAACCCACAGTATTATAAGGTCAAAGGAATTTTACGTATGAGAACTACAGAGTCGAGGGCGGAGGAACAAAAACAGACGACAAACAGACATTATTATGAGTAAGTTATTTAACGTAAGAGTTTATTAAAGTATTTTAATAACAATGGTGCATTATAAATACGATACAAAGAGCTTGATGCAAAATACTGTAAAATTTATAAGTATACGTACCTACCTACAATTAAATTAAGAAAACTCTTTGAATCACAAAAGCGAATAGCAAAGGATGCTTGTGTCCGAGATACTGTTTCAAATAGATTCCAAGTTATTTTGATTAAAAACTTAACTCGAAGAAAATAGGTATATGTATACGAGCAAAAGGGTTTTAGAATGTAGTGAATGTTTAGCAGTTGGTAAATAAGTATTTAAATTTATCATAAAATTTCCCTTAGCAGTCATTGGGTTACCTATATCATATCAATAAGTATATTCATAAATAAACAACGATGAAATACAATGTACCTAGTATAGGTACGAACGATCCGCACCTGGCCGTAAAAAGGCAATTAATATGCCATACTCATATCGTTAAGATGTGATATCGATATCCAAATGACCGTCAATTTATTAATCACTTAGTTTAACATAGCTAATCGACAATTTTCATACAAATGAGTTGACAGGCGTATCATATTATTGTTTATTGATTGCATCTGTGAGCTGCAAACCAGTGTGAACAAGTTGGTGTCAGACTTCATCAAAGTTTCTTAGATTTTATGTGTCTGTTGAAAGACTAAGCCATACTTACATCAGTCAAAGCCCGAAATAATTAAACACAGAATTTTCATGTTCTCAACCAAAGTAACATAATCCATTGTGCTACTGCTGTCATGTTAATTTTAAGTCCTTTATTAGGAACATTCTCGTAACTTTTACTTTTATGTAACCTTAGAAACTTTGTAGAGAGGTAACATCCTTCAAGATCCTAACCTACTTAGTCCGTTAGTCAGCAAGCGTTAGTTCTTGATTGGATGTCGTCTAGTAGATTCGAAATGTCGCCGAGTTCGTTACGTAAAGTAACCCCCATGTGCCAACGTTAATCTTAGAAATAGCCGGGTACAGAAACTATGGAGTCCTGATCGGCTTACGAGGTGCACTAACGAGTTGCTATCGTATATCGACAAGGCGATGCCCTAGTACAATCGTAAAATAATGTGCATTATCTAGTAAGGCATTACAGTCAATAGAATCTGATATTATATTTTATGAGCACTAGCGATAACCTACGCGATGTCGTACTAGATAGGTCTGCTGCTAGACACACGGTAACTCAATATCGGTAAACCTTACTTTTTTTATCAAAACAAAATAAGGTAGAACTAAGTAAATAAGTAAGCCACCACCGTGAGAACATGACACAGTTAACTATAAAAACCATAGATTAAATAAAAGTAGTAAAAACAAATGAAAGGGGAAAAGTAACCAAAATCAATTTTCAGGTTGTACCTACTACAAAAGGCTTTCATAGAATACAAGAAGAATGCGCGCTTAGCCCTCGCCGCAGGCAAAATTTTCTAGGCTAACCATTTAGGACAGAAGTAAAGTTTAATGAAACATTTAGTACGTATACGTATATCAGTGTCGAGAAGATAGATATTACTGTGGGGAATGTATTACAGTACAGTCGAGTTCATAAATATATGAGCAGATAAATGGCAAATATGTAAACTTTTGCACCTTATTGTCAATGTCATAAAGGTGTACAGATATTTTTGAACCCTCAGTTTTGCTCATATATTAATGAACTCAACTGTACTTACATTACGACATTATATATTATGAACATCTTATGACTCCTAGCTTTTTATCGTTTATGTTAAATATATCAAAGGTAATCTACTAGACCCGTGTGGTGTCGGGTTTAGAATAACACCTCTCCATTTCTTCCATGGATGTCGTGGGAGGCGACTAGGGACATAGGTCAGGGTGTACTTTGGGCGACGGGCTGGCAACCTGTCACTGTTATACCTGCCATCTCAAACCCTAAAAACTATTATGCTAGAAGTGGCCACAAAACGTTTTGTCTATGTAGCGTTTTGTGTGCTCTGCCTACCTCGTTTGGGATTACGGGCGTGATTGTATGTATGTATGTATGTATGTAATCTACTAGTAGGTAACCATCACCACAAGTAATCAAAATGGAATCTGTTGTGGTTTAGGCGCCAAAAATAACACGGAAAGAACTGTCAAAGCAGTCAAGTGCAATTGCGTCTAGAAACCATAAACAATGCTTCTTTACGGCTGTTACCGACGCGAAGGTATGTTATGCGATGTAGTTATTTCTATTTTGAGCATATTACGTGCTAAAACGTAAGTTACAATTCTAATGAATGATTAAAATTAAACCTTCAGGTTAGTTTTACGTATACGCGAATCCCTCGTTGTTAATACGCTGTAAAATATGCAGAGGCAGCAATTTTATTTGCAAAAATAAAAAATAATAATAACTATTAATAATACTAACTTGCGAACGATCTCTCCATTTTGAGTTGTAGTCGTGTATAAGGCACAAGAGTTGAAGACAGTCATGATTACAAACACAACTACACGAAGAACTGATGGTATAAATGAGATTGAATGGAATTAACGAGTGATTGTCAAAATCCCGCTGTCATTACAAGACATGTTCTTATGTGCGTGACCTCAACTATCATGGAACTACATAATACAGTCGAGTTCATAAATATATGAGCAGACAAATCCCAAATATGTAAACTTTTGCACCTTATTGTCAAAGTCATAAAGGTGTACAGATATTTTCGAACCCTCAGTTTTGCTCATAATATTAATGAGCTCGACTGTACATACATATAATACGCAACTAAATCAATACAAAAACTAAATAGAAATAATAGAAATAGAATAACGCTTATCTATCTACTTATTAGACAAAATACAGTAAAGACAAAATGTGATCATTATTTTCTTTTCCTGAACGAATATGAGAAAGTAAATGCATAAGAGATTCTTTGTAGCACTCGTATTAATTTACTGTCTTCGAATAGGGCCTACTTAATACTTTCATAAGTTAATACTCATATTACTTTCGTAAACCGCTTATTTTCTTGTTAGAAGTTAGGTCTATATCTGGATAGAAATGTCTGCGAGGTTGAGAAGTAATTCTGTCTAACTTGCTAACCTGTTTCAATGTAAGTAAGCAACAACACATCTCTACAAACTTCTAGGAACTGGGTACAATTCTCTGGTCTAGACTTGATGTTTATACCCAGTACCTGAGTAATAAATAAACAGATAAACTTAGTTACCTTACATAGGTACGTTTTCAAAGTCATATTGAGGGCTTGAATAAATAAATATCCACAGTTAGTAAAGACGAAGGGTTTGGAAATGCTTCAGCTGGTAACCCGTATATAAAAGTTAGTACAAATTTTTACTTTCCCTTTATGTGAACGTAAAGCGTCCTTTCCAACCTGTTTCCTAAAAAAACAATCCAATCAATGAGAAAACATGGGGTAATAATGATTTTGTTACGAATCCCAAATGAGCATGTATGTATGTATGCAAATGAGCAACTACGGCAAGACATTTGCCGTACCATAGCTGTAGATAAACCGCATAACTGAGTGCATGTCTCCGCGCATTTGTACCGCGCGGGCTAAGACTCAGTTACATGGTTCGTCTATAGACGGATTGCCTTCTGTGACAGTCGGCATTCCGACTGCCTTACCTTCTACGTTGGAACACATCAAACCATACAATAGCGCTTTGCGGGAGAATTTGCGGGTAGGACGTGGTAGCAATCCCTACGGACTCCACACGAAGTCCCACTACCCGCAAAATAAGTAAAACAGATAAGACATTTTGTCGGAATTTATTTGGGGTCTGGATGTCGTGTGTCTGATATCTAATATGTAATGTCCGATGTATGATAAACGTTAATATTACATCACACCTGTATTTCCAAAGGGAGTAGGCAGAGCACACGAAACGCTGTACATAATTATTGAACCAAGTTTGGTAGCTACTTCTGGCATATTTTTTCAGGTTTTAAGTTGGCAGGTTTAAATAATGGTAGTGAAAGGTTGCTAGCCTGTCGGCTAAAATTTGCCATCCTATTTCCTTCGTCGCCTCTTACAACATTCACGGATATAGTAGCGTCTTTTTTTTTATCTTTATTTATTTTGGGGCTTTATTCATTAATAGAATATGCCAGCCCAGCGTCTTTTTTAAATATTCTGTCTGGAAAATCATCACTATTCCAATCGCTCTCGAACGTTATTACAGTTATAAATATAAAAATGATAATTTGTGACCTGATGTCCCATTTTCGTTTGTAATACAGAGTAAATCAGCCGTAACAAGTATTAAATGGACCTTTGACATGTAAATACGCTTTCACTTACAAAAGTATTTAATATTAATGAAATCTGTCCTTAAGTTCGAGTAAACGACCTGCCAGCGCCGCCATTAAACTCGCGAGGTGCTGTCAATCGATGTAGTGATTGCTTCGTCACGACCAAACTAACTATCAAAATAATATTTTTTTAGGCATTTAGACTTTACGTGTTTTCTTATACACGTGTGGGGTTGGGTTCAAAATATTACTTCTCCATTTCTTCCGTGCTTACGAGGCGTCACCAGGCTGTATCTCAACTCAAAATCGTTGATAGCAAGACAATTTAAATTTCTGCTGTAACAACAAATACTAAAAATTAAAAAATATAAAAAAGTTAAGGAGAGCTCAAATACAGTAATCGCATTTTTTTTACCGACATTAAATACGAGTAACGGTAACACGTAGACCCTTGAAATATACAATTATACAAACAATATTTTGTTGAAATAAGTAAATAATTAAATAAAAATAAAATAGGTACCAAAATCAATTTTGCAGTTTTTTGGTCCGGAACCTTTCGAACGCGAGTCCGACTCGCACTTGGCAGGTTTTTTTTTAGGTTGACGAGCGTAAGTTCTTTCTCGGAACTCGAACTATTTTTATATAACATTTCATCGAAATCGTTTCCACGGTTGAAGCGTGAAAAGGTGACAGACAGACGGGCAGAATTACTTTCAGATTATAACATCAGTAAGGTTTGTTTTAGAAATTCAAAAGATGATGAAGGCTTAAAATAATTCCAGGTGTCTAGGATTTTAATTAAACAAAGAGTTAGCTTCTTTTTCACTGGAAATACGGCCGTCACGACTTGATGAAATTAATACTGCAAATAATTTAAACAGGTTTTAGGAACATTAAGGCTGACGCGTTACTGTAGCTAGTTTGCTTACGGCTGGTTTGGGAACCAACCCAACTGTTTAGTCTACTAGAGATAGAAAAAATACGGATAATTGTGAGTGGTGTAGTCCCCGTGTAGAATAACACCTCTGAATTTATTCCCTAAATGATGTATGACGTACTATGTTGTAAAAGGTGACAAAGTTTTAGTTTTATGTTGTATGCCACAGGTTAGCAACCTGTCACTATTATACCTCTTTTCAATCTGAAAAAAAATATGATAGAAATGACCCGTGGAACCGTCATGGTTTTGAGAATGTACAGGAAGTCACGAACCGGGATTGTTGAGCCACTTGCCACTGTTCGCAATTTAGACCTGTAATCAATGACCGATGTGACATAGTAGATGTCAGCCATTAGATTAGTATTACACAACAATCCCTGTTCGCGATGGTACTCGTGATGGCTCGTGTGCTCTACCTCACCTATTCTGGAACACAGGCGTGATTGTATGTGTATGTATACATATTTATACATTCGATAAAGGGAGCCAATAATGATAAAGTCAGTTCGAAAAAAATATGTTCCCAACTAAGCCAATTGATCCCCAGTGTATTTGGAATGTTACCAATAAAATTCCCTATTCCTTTGCATGGACCGACAGTTGTGAAGTGATTTGACTGGCGTGGCATCTAAAATTCTCATTCGTACGAATATCGCGCTAAAATGAGAATATTGGAAAACATTCCCGATTCTTTTGTTCTATCTGTCAATATATCTTACTAGAACTTGATACGCTATTTTGCAACATTCGATATAACCGTTGCATGTATATAACGAAGCCTTTGCTGTCATATCAACTTAATTTTTTGATACCTAGTTGGATTTTTTTTTATTATAAACAAATTGTATTTATTTACTCTGTATTTTATTTATATTTTATTGATCCTGATTCAGGATTCCTGAATACCTTCATCTAATATGATCTGTTAGAGACCTTTATACCTTAAGGCTGTTTGAGTTTTTAGACAGCTGAATTTTCTATTTTTTCGAAATTCCGGCACGTTCGCGTTTATAATTAATCAGTTAATGGTCTTTGGAAAGTCCAAGCTTGTCATGTTTTTTTAAATAAAATACATTATTTTTTTTTAACTTTTGCAGAATCATTAATCAAACAATCGAACTAGGTGAGGTACGAGTCCATAGTATAAAGTTAATTTTTTTAGCAATTTTTTTGACGAGTCCAATCGTTGTACACAAACAACTCTGTGTTTCTTTGAGGTGGTTCAATTGAACAGGACATATTAACATAAAAGTACCCAACTCTTGGACATTGCAAACCTACAAGCCAAATCGTTTTTTAAGCTTTCGAAATTACCACTTAATTGAACAAAGAATTGTAGAAATTTTAGATCCAATGACAGCAATCAACTGATCACCCTTTCCCAATCCGAAGTTTAATAAACACGATAATTTAGTAGCAATACTCAGAATCATTTCCAATTGAGCGCTATTTTCAACTCGCAACTTTGTGAAATCCCCGTACAGTTTCTTCAACTAGGTACGTCACTAAGGAAATCATGAGCATGTAAAATAAATATGTCCAGTATTTTATGTCTATGGAGCATATCCATCCATTAACTACAACATTTGCAACTGAACCGGCTTCTGTGATATATAAAGACGGTTTACATTTAGTAATCGGCTTCACTGTAATGCGTAGCTCACTCCCACGGCGTATGCTATGAAAGATATACTTATGCAGGGATGGCCGGGATGGGTTTACTAAATTTACAGTCGATATGGTACTGGTCTTTACTTTTATTTTGTACCTATGACTGAAAATTGTGGCCCTGCACCACTGAGTTACTTTATAATACCTAATCCCCAACTCGAATTTCAATGTTCGTTTTCGTTGAGATTTACAATTTCTATTTGCCTTTGAACAATTTTCATTAAACAGGAATTCAATGAATCAAACGTTACTAGTTGAGGGACCATTCTCTACCAATGAACTAAAAGCAATTACCTCGCTAGTCTGTGACACCGAGTGCTTGATAGCTGAAGAAATAACTTGCTCTGTTCGAATTAAAGTTAGCATTTAGGTATCAGTTTTAAAACTGGGGTCACATTTTAACCCGCAGTGATATCAGATTTAAAAGGATTCCTACAAGTCGTATTTTTTCGAACGATCGGTTTAATTTCAAACTGAAGATTTAAGCCAGGACCATATTCTCCGCTGGATATAAATGATTTCGAGTGAAAGTCTAAGCCTTTTCGAAAAATCATTTACAACTGCACTATTTACACAGTATAGCACGTATAATCTGAAGGAAAGTCCCCCAATTTGAGTTGATCACATTCAAACAGACGCAACGAATGACTTTGTTTTAAAATCTTTTTTTTTTTAGTCCAATGGATGGTCTCAGATACTTTTTTTTTATTTCCAAGTCTTTCCCTTTTGCTTCCATGAATTCCGCCTTGGAACGTAATAATAATTTAACTTAGCTACTATTTGAGTGATGTATCCGTAATAGTATATTAATTATAAGCATTCAACTGGCTATTCTGTTAAAAAAAATGTATAACGGATGCCTAATATTACTAGCAAAAGCTGCTTTTATCCTACGTAGGTTCTTTATAAAACAAATTCCTACGAAAATTAAAAATTAAAAACTTCGTTAATGGCTTCAAAATTCTTAAGCGACGTCGTTAGTTAATATTTACTTTCAAACAGAATTTTATCGCTTTTCTTTCAATGAAAAATCGTATTTACCTAGGACGAAAGTGTACCTTCGTACCCTTTTAGTATTAACTCGCCTTTTTTAACGTAACTGTTCAGATAACCAATTGATTCCTGACCAACCATTGAAACTATTTACGAATTAACGACATAGAATGTACCAGTGTTTGACGTCGTACTAGTATTTGTCGCCATGTTGTTGATAATGATAATATAATATTTTTAATGAAATTACTTTAATTAATGGCCACAATTTTGCGATAGCAAAGATTTGTGAGAGTTTAACATTCCATTAAAATAATAATACAAATATGTATAGGTATGCTTTAGGCAATAGTCTAGTAACTTGATTAAAACCTAACATTATACCAAATGCGGCAACAAAATGTGAAATAGTCATGGTTTTGAGTATAAAGTTTCGTGTGCTCTGCCTACCATTATGGAATACAGGCGTAAGTATGTATGTAAATCTAAAAACATGTTTGGCAATATC
>BHDV01032675.1:266968-277579 GCA_005406045.1 Adoxophyes honmai | reverse complement strand
GCCTATATGGACGTACTGCAGATTGGATCAAGCCGCCAATATCATGCCGATTGGACGATAGAATGGATCGTGTATGGCTGGCATACAGCTACAAATGTAACAAGTATTAATAAATACAGAGCTTCTTGAATCCATAGCTGCTAAAAAATGACAAATTGCTAAATGCCGCTTGATTCCAAAGTATCCTGTAACCGTAGAATAAAAAAAGAGTAACACTTTGAATAAAAAATAGGATTCGTTTTTTACGTCGAGAACAAAAATAAAATCACTTTTAATATATTCCAGAGTTGCGCATATCAGGGGAAGGGTGTCTGGTAGGTACCTGTATATCAGTAAACGTGACTCTACCTATATTAATTCAGAACATGGCCAGAACACTCAGAACAGAGCACTCATAAGCAGGATGTTTGGACAAAGAAGATCAATACTGACGTTCTGTACGAGGAAAATGAACATTATGAACAAGCACGGTACTTGAACATTTTCACTTATATTTCCTGACAAAAAATACTTCTTTTTCTTTTATTTGTCATTATGATATCAATATCATTGATACAATTGATGTTGATCGGTAAAAGGTTAACTGGTAGAAATTTCCTTACGATACAAATTAGCTTTCGAATACATCTGACTTTATCTCATTACCTAACAATAATAACCACACAAGAGTTTTGTTTTACGTATGCTTGTGTACAGCAATAAAATATGTAGATGCCTCACTACATAATACATCGCCTTTTTTATTTTACCGTGAACTTTGACGAATAATAAGTTAAGTTTGTTTACCGAATTATTTTTAAAAACGTTGACAATAAAGGAAACGGAAAACCCCGTACGTAGAGTTTGCAATTAGCTCTTTACATGTTACGAGTACCTAGGAAAAACTACGATCACATTTTTTCGATTTTTTTTCCGCGTTGGTCGGGTTTAGAATAAAGCTCGTCACACATTAAGCAAACACGGTAAGATATCTGTATCTGACCGTGTATCATTCCCTATACAATTCAATGAGCTAACACACACAGCGCAGATTTACCGTCAGGTATCTGTTGGCACCGACATATGGAAAGATGACATTTATAGGCAGATAAATTACGGAATACGGGCGTGATAATATGTATGTATGTATGTATGATATTATCTAATATGCGTAGTCTGTGACGAGCTTAACAGCTCTGAATTTCTTCCGTGGATATAGTAAGAGGCGACTAAAAAAATAAGCTAAGGTATATTTTAGGCGACAAGCTAGCAACTTGTCACTATTATACCAGCCAATTTAAAACCTAAAAAAGCTAGAAGTGGCCAGGAAACATGAAATAGTCATGGTTTTGTCTATGCAGCGTTTCGTGTGTTCTGCCTACCCTCTTTGGGAATACAGGGTGATGTATCGACGGTGAAGTACCAAGAACTCCTAACTACGAAAACCTAACTTTACAGGAGATGAAAAAAACGTCTCATAAAACGTCAATAATACGGTGCCGTGACTTAGTTGGTATTGTCATTTATTACTATGCGGCTAAATAACAAGAGTATTAAACCAGTGTCTTCAGCAATGATGCCAAATCAAATTTCGAGCGTGACAAAATAAAAATCTCTAATTCGCCAAAATGTAGTTAGGAGCTCTTGGTACTTCACCGTCGGTATGTACCTATGTACTATGTATGTATTTTTTCGATGTTGCAAGGTTAAAATATTATAGCACATATGTTATGTTAAAATAGAGATGAAAATACCCGTTCAATGCCTAAATTACATATACAAATAGCCCAAATACTTAAACTTGAACTAACAAAGTTTCTATTTTCGTTAGTTTAGAGTTTAGGTTAGACTTAACTAAATTCCAATAATTTGAGCGTGAATCTACTGCGTAGAATAAAAAGTAAAGGACCAAGTAACCGACGCTGCATCGGTAATCGACAATTTCAGTCTTAATTCAATGACTACAAAAAAGAAAAGCGAGTCGATTGTGGAAATTATGCTGTTGAAAATTGATATGCGAAGATTTTTTAACCGATCGTTCCTTAGATTTTTACGTACAAAATCCACATTAAAACATATTAAATGAAGCACCTCGTGTATTTAAAATTATTGTACGCGAGTGTGCATAATTAGACAATAAAATACTCGTGATTCTTAATCAAACTCGCCCTTCAGGCTCATATCATGAACTGCACTTGAATATAAATAAAACAAATAAAACAAAACATTATACAATTTGAATATGGAAATAAAAAGGCAAGGAGACAACAGACGGCTAGGTACTTCACTACTGTTTAAATACCTATTGTTTAGGAAAATTACATAAGCCGAGGATTACCGGCGCACGAAATTTATACTCAGTCACTTGTTTGTTTTATTTTTCCTCATAGTACCTATCAATGTGTTTTTTTTCTTACAACGCGTCATTGTTTCCGAAAGTACTCGCCGGGTCGCGAGACATGTATTGTGTTCTTAACGATTTTCGATATGTGTGCGTCTATGTTAACACTCGAAGCGAAAAGCGGAGAGTTTTTTTATACGTACATCAAACATACATAAATACACCATCCCAACAAATGTATGTATATAGAAAACCAAACAAGTAAGTCATCTCGTGGTAAGCTACCACCGTTCCTCCATAGACGTCAGTTATACCAGACATAATGATTCCTGTCACAGTATGTTTAAAGAATGTCTTAACCCTCCACGCCGGAATTCGACAGATACAATCCCGGCATTTATCGTGGCAAGATTTTAAGTAGTGGGGTAAAATTTTCCACGGAAAAGCGATTCGAGAACTTACTTCCACTACATAAAATGTAGCAAAGTTTTTTTTCGGTTTCTGACACTCTACTGTACATAGTTGAACGCTATTGATTGTAGTTTGTGTATCCGTCTGTAGTATCTAGGTACCTTCATCTAATGAACCAAAACGCAAAAATTATATTCTTCAAATTCGGGAAAACTAAAATAGGTACTTGGAAGGACCAAATTATCCCGGTTGTAATGAAACCACAAACCACAAAACCCTCTTTGCCTGGTTCGCGGTAAAACGGGGGATGAAATGGCTTGAGGTAGGCATATTTTAAGTGACAGGCTAGCAACTTGTCTCTATAGTACCTCTAACATAAAACCTAAGAACTATGCTAGAAGTATAATTGTAAAATAGTTATGATTATGTCTACAAGTAAGAAAAGGGAGGCCTTTGCCCAGCAATGGGATATACTAGGCTAGAAAAAAAATGTCTCTATGTAGCGTTTCGTCTGCTCTGTCTACTCCATTTGGGAATACAGGCGTGATATGTGTGACTACTTTAATGACAGGTTGTTAGCCTGTCGCCTAAAAAATACCTTAAGAGGATAGGAGTCGCGCCACTTCTCCATACAAACGTACTCCCCTGTTTTCTCCGTGAATAATGACATTAGAGCAAAATTTTTTTTTTCATTAAATTTGTATCTGTTGTGGCTATGGCCCTACGATTTGCTTTTATCGATTTTCTAAATTTTTTATTATTTTTTTATTTAGAATATCGATAAAAGCAAATCGTAGGGGCATAGCCACAACAGATACAAATATAATGTAAAAAAAATTTTTTGCTCTAATGTCATTAGGGATTTGTTCGCCTTTGTACTTGTGTTTTGTTTTGTACTTGTTATTTTGTCATGTGTTTATTTTGTACAATAAAGAGTTACTATACATACATATTCACGGAGAAAACAGGGGACTACGTTTGTATGGAGAAGTGGTGCGACTCCTATCCTCTTAACTTTTTTCTTTACATTTTGTATTATAATAAAAATTAATGGCAATACCTAAGTATCTACTTGCTAATCTACGTGCTCATCATAAACGCAATGATCGATTGTCTCGGCAGACGTGAAATCATCATCCTGATAATGATAACATGTTGAGGTAAACGTGAACCTACACCACAATTTGTCTAGTAATCGATCATTTGTCTAAACAAAACTCGATTAAGGCTAAATCGATTTGTTTGTCGGCCTTAGCGGCGAGCAATAAGTACACAATTAAACGTCGGCGTAAGAAGTGGGAAACTATATTGTTTGATAAATAAAGATGTAACGATACTTTTCAAAAGGAGTACCTCTACATTATCTTTGTGCAAACATTTCGGTTCCGTGTAGAAAGTGGTCTTCACAGATTTAAGGTATCACAATTTTTTTTTAGATAATATATTTAGTTTTAGAAGTATGTATGTATTTACTATTTTTTTTCTCCTTCAACGATTGATTTGTTTTGATTATCTATAGTTAACATGTAGGTACATAAATATGTAGCAGCAATTGATATTCGACAATTCAACATCGACAATTTGACAGCAGTTAAATGTTAAACTAGCTGTCGTGCCCGTGCCTATTTTTAAATTGCTAGAATACTAAATGATATGCAATTTATTGATTTTTGCTGTTTTAAGTATAGATTGAATTAAAAAAGTTCTAAATATCGTTACCAAATCTTACTCTTTATGTTGACATCAACCCGCCGAAAGTACACTCGGGCCCCGTCCAGCGCCATATTCAACCATCGGAACGTCGAATTCTAAGTTTAGTGATCATAAAAATATAGCAACACTTAAAATCGTAATCCGAAACCGTTTGTTTTAAGAAATATAAAAGATGATTGCAGCGCGTGCGTAAATTCGCGCCGAAACGTTTCACATGTTTACATTAGCCGATAATGGGTATACAAGATAAAAAGACTGTGTGTCTAGTACTTACGAATGTTATCCGGTTGTTATGAAAGCAAGCTCCCGTATTTGTTTGTGAGGTGTGGACTTGAGCGCGTGGGGTGACGGGCCGGGCGGTCGGCTCCGACGGCGATACAGAATGTACTGACGCCTGTTGCTGAACGCTGAACAAGTGTACACTCCGCCTTCACCGATACTTTATCTTTTATTGCTATCGCCTCGCCGGTGCTTCGGCAAAACTTTACTACCGTAGGCTCTTAAGGCTGTTTATGTATTCTTGATTTGCGTTAACAGGTTATGGGTGATAGTTGCCATTATCGCACCCTCCTAAGGACGTGGTTCTGTTGGGTATTGGAATTTGTGTCTCGCGAATTTGACGTAATACTTATCGACGTTATGGTACTACCTTGTTGCCAAGAGACGTTTATTTAAAACGAAGGAATTAAGTAATCAGTTAAATCGTTATAGATTGTTAATTCCTGAGGTCAATAATTCTTTTTATTTTTGGCCCGCGGCCGCGTGGGAACGAACTATAGCCCAAGCCCATTCATACTGAGAAGGTGGCTTGTTCCCAGCTGTGAGACGTATTTAGGCTGGATTTTTTTTTGGGTAGCATTTAACAGAGAAGTAACAGAAGCGGCACAAAATAAATATAAAAAGTTGCGAATAAGTAAGTCGTAGGTAAATTTAACATATTTGAGTCTAATGCATTCACATGCGTCTAATTAAAAGACGAGCTTCTTATCTTTTTAAAATACGTATAAGTAAGTATGGGTAAAATATTGTTACACCAACTATTTTATAAATGAAACATGCACAGTTACCTACTTTCGTGTTAAATTAAAAAAGTTTTCCAGTTAATGTGTTGCTAATTCACCTGGGCATGACAGGCTGTGAAAAGGCTACGAGTTGATATATTTATCAAAGTTGAGTTAACACAAGCATTCCATTTACAACTAACAACTAAAGTGGTTTTATACCTAAGTTAAGATGAAATAAATCATTTTCAAATCAAAAATTTTGGCACGCTGTAGGTACCTTTTATTTAAAGTATCTACTTACAATATTTTATTACCAGCATTGTCTTGTAAATAGATCATAAAAACTAGCGAGATTGGACCCGAAAAAATCACATGAAAAAATGCATAAAAACATTGCAAGTTCAAAAACCTGAAGAAACATAACTTAGTTGACAAATACAAAATGTTTGATTTGATAGTTTCGTACAGATAATTATATCATGCTGATATTCCCAAGTATGGTAGGCAGAGCATTTCATGTTACGCAAGCCATTACATTTTTTAATTCAAATACAACCTTAGTCCAATTTTAAGTTTAATATTAGATTGAAAGGATATATGTATAGGTAATAATGATGAGGGTGTAGTAGAGTGAGCTAGTGATGACAATATAATTTCATGTTTTATGAAACAACATTATTTTTTCTTTTTCATTATTTTCAGTTTT
The DNA here is from genome assembly GCA_005406045.1 of Adoxophyes honmai. Lineage (NCBI taxonomy): Eukaryota > Metazoa > Arthropoda > Insecta > Lepidoptera > Tortricidae > Adoxophyes > Adoxophyes honmai. Next base: position 271,425 of record BHDV01032675.1, on the reverse strand, counting down.
TTAATACCAGTGGTTATAGCGGCAGGCTCATCTCTGTCGTTATGAAGGTGCTACTGAAAACAAATTAGTCTACCGTAATTTATCGCAATTTAAGAGGGACATGACAGGAAAACGATATCTTTCAGGGGCCTCAGTACTTGCTTTTATACCCGGTTTCGAAGTAAAAAGAATCCGTCATCTCTTTCTTTCATTATTTGTAAGAGCGAGACGTTTTTCTTAAGTCGGGGATAAAAAAAGCCTAATAATATAGTAGGTTTAGTTAATTACTCTGAAGAGCGTTGAACAAGAAAATCAAGGATGGAAAATGCAAATTCACATGTTAAGTTTAATAGGCAGATTAATAATGTTTATACAGCGTGTTATTAAACCGCTCTACTATGTTTCAAAGCGTATACTCGTATTTTTAATAAATACTTATTTACGGAGAAACATTGTTTTCTTAAATTATCACGTTGAAAAAAAGAGTTATCAAAATTTGCTACCTACAAGATGGACAGATGACTTAATAAAAGTCGCCGGAAAACGCTGGATGCAGATCGCTTCAAACAGGCACAGTCAGCTGCAGAGAAAAGTAACCCCCTAGTAATGAAACATTGTATGGGCAGGGGGTTAGTTTTCTCTGCAGTTGTCCGTACTTATGGAAGTCTAAAGGGAAGCCTATCCAGCAGCGGACGTCTTATGGCTGAAATGATGATGATGATGATGAAAATTTGTTAAGTAAAAAAAACAAAAGCCCCTCTTTTTCTTTCCTGTTTGTACATTTAACCTACATACATATTCTCACGGCTTTATTCCCAAGAGGGGTAGACAGCACATGAATTCAAAAATTCAGTGCCACGTTTATCAATTTCAGGGTAACCAGAAGGTTAAACTTGATATTGCAGTGATAGGTTGCTAGCCCATCGCTCACAATACACTAACCCTTTCCCAGAGTCGACTCTTACGACACCCACGGGAAGAAAGGGAGAGGTGCTATTCTAATCCGGCACCACGCGGGTTTTACATGTAAAATAATAATGTTTATTTTTGTCTCGAATTCCTCTTCCATCGCAACGAATACTATGTAGGTAGGTGCCTACCTAAAGTTTCAAAGCTTTCATTGAGTGCACTATAATACCATAAACTATAAATCTACTAATAAGAAAAGCGTCGCTTTAATGCATAAATGCATGACTCAATTAGGATAAACTCGCCGCCTGGCGTGCCTTCGAGTGCGTTTAGCCTTGAATAAATGCATCCGTTATGCAAAACAAACTCAATCAGAATGAAATACCTAACGGTATAGGGAATGCATTTGGATGTAGTTCAGTATTGATTGTTTTACTTAAAAAACAAAACATAAACACCACGCTATTAACAAGAGAACAGGCATATTTCATAGGTAAATCATGATATTTCAAGTCCCTTGTTGAACAATCTACTATTATTGATTTCTTTAACTAAATATAAATTATAGAAACGGCGATTTTAGAAACTCCGATGCGAATTCCCAAACTGAAGTCTCATTTAAAGTACCTAATATCAATCGGATTGATTGACCAATTCCGAGAAATACCTTCTACAAACTTTATCATGTTTTGTCTTTCTTTTTATGCTTTAGGCGAAACTTAAGACGATTATATTCAATCATTTGTTTGTAAATAACATACCTAGCGGGTACAAGACAAATAACTTTATCCAATAAGACATGACTTAAGTAGTATTAAAATTTCCAAATGGGGTAGACAGAGAACACGAAAATTACGTAGAAAAAATAAACATGGCAATTTCACATTTCAAATAGGTATTTTATGTCAGTTTATAAGTCACTAGCTTTCCGCCCGCGGCTTGGCCCGCGTGGAATCCTTACTAATATTATAAATGGAAAAGTGAGTTTGTTTGTTTGTACCGCTTTCACGCCGTGACTACTGAATCGATTGCTTTGAAATTTTGCAGACGTAAAGTTAGAAGTCCGGATTAAATAATAGGGTACTTTTTATCCCGGAAAAAATTGATGTTCCCGAGGGAATGCTCATTTTATACCGCAATAAAACCGAATTCCACGCGGGCGAAGCCGCGGGCGGAAAGCTAGTACTTACTATTTATAAAAAAAATCCACTGTTAATTAAATTACCTACTGTCATTAGATAGTTACATGGAATAATCATATTTTACCTATAAAATGTTTCGTGTCTACCCCATTTGGGAATATGGTATTTCATCCATTCGCTCCACGTGACGAAACCAACGCAACATTGTTCTATCCTGGTTACAATATCCTCTTTCAGACCACCCTTCTCACTAATCACGCTATTACGCACCGAATCGTTAAGTTCAATGACACTCGTGTTTTGCAAAGAATGCTTCTCAACTTGTATGTTTGCAGAATTCGGGATTTGTGGGGTATGACAACTAATTTTAATTAATACTTAAGGAAACCACAGTCAAAGTGAACTATTTATGTTTCAATCAAAGACTAACAGAACTATTTTTCTTTCGTCTATTTACAAATGCTGCACTATTTTCACATTTCTCTGCCCCGCCCAACTCTCACTGCCTTGCATGCATGTCTGTGTTTTATGTGAATAATTAAATTACGGATAAGAGGGACTAAGGGGAGAACGGAGCATAATCATCTATCGGGTCATAGAGGACAAACCAACTAGAGAAACAATTAATTTGAAATTATGTACCACGAGCTATTCGGTGAAGGAAAACTTCGAAAACCTGCACACAGCGACAAAGCGTGTGTGTAAATTACCCAATCCTCACTGGACCCGCGTAGGAACTATAGCCCAAGCTCTCTCATACTGAGAGGAGGCCTGTGCTCAGCTGTGGGACGCAATAAGCCTGGATTATTATTATATTATTTACCTGTTAGCAACTAAACGAATGAATAATGACAAGGGTGTGTTACGTAACTGGCCAATGCGTGTTTCCCAAACAAACTAACTTTCCGAAAACGGTCGGACGCCACGTCACTTAACATTAACGGAGTTATTCCAATAAACCAAATGGAACAGAAAAGGGACTAAGATTCGTAGTGCTTTTGTCTTAAGGGTTCTCATTTACACCAAGAACGTATTTAATTTTGTATAGGTGATTTGTGTATACCCATTTATCAATTATTTATTTATTTAGGTATGCTTTAGGCGATGGGCTAGCAACTTGCCAATATTATACCTCTTTTATCTGCTTTATAACTAATTGCCACAGCTCCCGATAGTGGGTTACGAATTGGTACGAACTCGTCGAGCTAATCTCGATAGTTTTATGTATAAATTAATTCATCAGAATCAGAGCTGCCTCGAATAGATTAATTCATTATCATCATCATCCCAGCCTGCTGAGGATACCCTTCAGAATGAAAGCATCTTGCATCCTTTCAGTATGAAAGGGCTTGGCCTATAGTTTCCACGCGGGCCCAGTGCGGATTGAGAACTTCACATACGACATAGAATTACTTCGTCGTTGTTTCCTCACGACGTTTTCCTTCACCAAATAGCACGTGGTAAATATCAAATTCGATATCGCACATGAGTCCCGAAAAATTCAGAGGTGCGAGCCTGGCGTTCGAACCCGCCAACCTCTGCGTGAGAGGCCACAAGTCGAACCGCTGGGCTACCACGGGTATGTACATTGATTCTGTGTAGATTGATTACTTACGCGAAACTATGTGAAACCTATTATATACTATTAAAAAGTTAGTGATATTTGTGAGCATAAATTTTTGCTTGTTAATGAGAAAGCCTGTTGAAAAATTTAACACGAATTTCAAAACTCTCTAAACAATGTACTTAACTAAAATTCGATTTCTCAGAACTTTCTCGTGCCCCCAGCTACGGGCATTATTTAATAAAACTTCAAGTCTGGAAGCACATGAGCTTACAGTTTTTTACCAATCCCTAGGGATAAAAACAGGTATTTACTAGGTATACCTATGGTCCATTCAGGGTAACATTATAAGTACTTAGCTACTCCGTTTTTTTTTAGTTTGAGAATTTCCACAGACTCAATTCGAAATTATCTCTGGAATCTATACTAATATAATAAAGCTGATGAGTTTGTTTGTTTGTTTGATTGATTGTTTGTTTGAACGCGCTAATCTCAGGAACTACTGGTTCGATTTAAAAAAAAAATTGTGTTGGATAGACCATTTATCGGGGAAGGCTTTAGGCTATGTAACATCACGCTGCGACCAATAGGACCGAAGAAATAGTGGAAAATGTGGGGGAAAAACGGGGAAATTTTTTCACTATTCCACGCGGACGGAGTCGCGGGCACAGCTAGTTCAATGATAAAACTGGAAATAATTAATGCAATAAATTACTTTTTTTTTTTATTGGCTGGTAAGAGTGTTTATTTATTAACGACAAATTACATTATTGAATTATACAGAAAACATATTAAAAAATTATATTCTAAAACTAACCTAAACTTAACTATACGTACAAATGTCCCCCAAATCACCCCCCTGC
>BHDV01032675.1:247564-264424 GCA_005406045.1 Adoxophyes honmai | reverse complement strand
GAGGTAGCACGCTATGTACAGATGAGAGAAAAGCAGGAAGGGCAACACTGCAAATTTGCCTAACGCCGAGACCACCAAAGCTAACAGGTAAGGTGGCTTGGAGAAAATGTTTATGATTAAATTTGATGTTTAAAATTTTTTCGAATTGAAGGTGAAGGGTTTTATCTATGGATTCACATAGCTGAACGGATTTCCAAAGTGGACTACATCGCAACGAATAAGTGAATTTAGGTACAAAAAGGCAATAACGGAGTATAGAAAAGGCCATATGTGAATTTATTTCCAGTAAACGAGATGAACAATCTGAAAAACGATTAATTATGTTTTGAATGAAATCCGGGAATGATTCTTCAAATATTGGTGATCCTAGAAGGTGAAGCGAGCGTTTACATAGGACTTTTATTCCGGGACAGATATTTTGGAATTTTGCCATAATTTCCTCTCTATTAATTGTGTCATCACTGATAAAAATTTCGCACCTGTCACGATTTACCTCGAGACCAACGGATTTGAATTTTGATATAATTGATGACAGATCATCTATGACCACGTTCGCTTCACCACCGAGGCACCCATCGTCAAGGTACCATACGTTAAATTTGGAATTTAGCTCCGAAACAATAGGATGAATGGCGAGACTGAAGATAGCGGGTCCAAGAACCCTGTTGACAGCCGACTGAAGACATAATGTTGTTTTGATTATACAGTAATTTTGTGGGTAAGCTGTAGCACTGCCAAAGAAAAGGGTAAAGGCTAGGGACATTTTTTTTTATTTCCTTAAAAAAAGAGCCACGATCGATTGAGTTAAAGGCATTTTTAACATCAACTTTTAGAAGAACCTGATTTGCCGGCTTTTGTTTGTTTTAGTGTTCTTAATTCAAACGTCATCATAATTTACCCCGATATCTTGGGTTTACAAATACATATATTTTATAAGGATTTGTCATTTAAAAGTATCATCTTTAAATAAACGGAGTGTAGACTTTAAACGGTGAAATCCTCACACATTTTTTAGTATACCCAAGGCGTCACCGCATATAATGATGCCGGTAAAATATTTTACAACTAACAGTAATATCTAAGTGTTATTGCATTAATCATTTCCAGTTTTACTTTTGGTTTCCAGAGAAAAATTGAAATTTTATCCGTTGAATTTAAAATCTTAAAATAATCAGAGTACCTAGGTACTTGTTGGTATACTTGCTGCGAACTGATTGTAAAACACTAAAAGACTAAGGAAAATCTCTAAATGTTCTTATCAGATTTTACTGGTTACCTAATCTTTGGATTAGCTAGCGAAGCAATTGTGCCCAGTCGCCTTCGGGTTTTGCAGCCTCTGCACAAAAAGTAGTGGAATTTTGCAATTTCATTCCGACTGCCTTAATTTTAGCTACCATTTTCCAACTTGGTAAAGGCTGTGTTACTTAAAAGTCTATTAGTTACAGCAACACTGAGCAATTACATGTTGGACCGCACTTAAAAATATATACGTAAGTACATATTAAGTATCACGCCTGTATTCTCGAATGGTACACCAAGGAGCACATGACACTTTATATAGACAAAAACCACGACTATAATTCCTCGTTTCGATTAATTCAGAATTCAAATTCAAAATTCAAATTCAAAATTCAAATTCAAAATTCAAATTCAAAATTCAAATTCAAAATTCAAATTCAAAATTCAACTTCAAAATTCAAATTCACAATTCAAATTCAAAATTCAAATTCAAAATTCAAATCCAAAATTCAAATTCAAAATTCAAATTTCAAAACTTTATTTATGCAAATAGGCTCCTAAGAGCACTTTTACACGTAATTTTTGATTTTACCAGCGTTTACTCAAGGTTCGTTCGATTTAGAGCAATTTAATAATAAAGGATTGTAAAAACCTGAAATGTCAATATAATTGTGACACAATACATATATGGAACTTAATTACCAACATTACTGTGCTTTAAGGCCTTTAGGCCAACGGATACTCGACTAAGAGTGCTACATTTAACCAAGAAAGAATAAATTTTACTCTTGGAATCACTGACATACAATAACACATACATACATATTCTCACGTCTGTTTTCCCAAGAGGGGTAGGCAGTGCACATGAATTCAAAAATCCAGTGCTACGTTTAGCAATTTCAGGGAAACTAGATGGTTAAACGTGATATCGCAGTGACAGGTTGCTAGCCCATCGCCTACAAAACACTAACCCTTACCCAGAGTCGACTCTTACGACACCCACGGGAAGAAAGGGGGAGGTGCTATTCTAACCCGGCACGACACAGGGACATAGTACAATAAACATTTTAATAAAATATATAAATGTGAAAGTGTGTTTGTTTGTTTGTTTGTCCGTCTTTCACGGCTAAACGGAGCGATGAATTGACGTGATTTTTTTTAGGTAGAGATAGTTTAGGGCATGGAGAGTGACATAGGCTACTTTTTGTCTCTTCAAAACCCCCCATTTCGTTTGTGGAGAATTCCGCAAGTTTCAATGTAGAAAGCTATAAATTGGTATATGTGTGCTATCTCTTCTGTGCTATCCCGAATTTAACGCGAGCAGAGCCGCGGGCAAAAGCTAGTAAAATAAATAAGTCTTTACTCGCGAGTAAGGCCCTGTGCAGACGACAGACTATTCGCGACGGACTTTTTAGTCTGTGAAAATAGAACCTATGTAATTATATGCAGTAACGCACACGACGCGCAAAAAGTCTGGCGAACAATGCATACAACCCACGCAGACTTTTTGGGCGCCGCAGGCTCGATCGCACAAAAAGTCTGTCGTCTGCGCTGTACCTAAATCATTTTTTCATGCTGTGACAAAAGCGGGAAAGGGATATTCCGAGACAAATAGGCTTAGCATTAGCACTGCAACACGCGCGAGTCGTTTCGCGTGCGTGATAGATAAAACTACCTGTCACTTTCGGAAGTCTCTAGTTAGACAGTGACAGTTATAGTCTATCTCGCGCCTTGCTGTGCTAAGGACAATTTCAATTTCAAGTTTGAAGAAAAAATTACCGTTATTGCTCTGAAAATACGAATGTTTACATATAATTTTTCTCTTTACGTCGTCATCGTAATAAGAGCCGATTGTTTGGGCTGTAAATTTGATTTTAATCAAGATCCACGATGTTTTCCAGTAGCCGTCCCTGGCGTTTGTAAAAGTCGAATTTGCGAGATAAAATTATGGTTGTCTACTAGAGTGAGGAGGACCTCGGGTCCTCGCTTTCAAATGTTTAGAAAGTTGTCTTTTGAATCAAATCTGCATTTTTTTTAGTTTTCATTGAATTAAAAGTCGCCTAAATTGTGATAATAAGGTGAGATTTATTTTTGGAGTATTTTTCGTTGTTACTTCAGTAGTTTTATTATTTTAATATATTAAGGTGGGAAACTAGTTCAAAATTATTCTACACCTGCTATTGTAACAGTAACACAAAAACTTTTATCACAAATTTACAAAGGTAGGCAGAGTTCTCGAAACGCTTCATAACCAAAACCATGACTACGTTTCATAACTATTTTAACAATATTTAGGATTACATATAGATGAAAGAAAGTATAACTGTCAGGTTGCTAGCCTATCGCCTCTAGCTAAACTTATAGCTATGTTCTTAGAAATGTTGAAATTATCGAAATTCAATAGGCTAAAGAAAACAAAGGAGTAAATGTAAAACAAAGTAAGCCCAACGTTTTTTAAGACATAATTTTTAGCTTAGTTTTCATTTCTATGTACCTACTTAACAGTAGGTATACTTAGGTATTTTCATAAACCTACATAAGGCCAGCCTTACACCTGTAAATTTTGTCTACGTAAATAGGGACGCAGGTAGCTGAAAACTGAGTTGCTATCTCATTCTAACTTATAGCTGTCTCCCTACTAGATAAAACTGAAAAGTCTAAGGCTAGCCTAATAGCAGTTAATTACAAACTGCTTATGGAAGTGATCTTAATTAAAAGATGTGTCCCGTCCTTACGAATACAAAAATGTAAGCACGATTTTTCAAACGAGAAGAGTATTCAATGCAAAAAACTCTAACCCTGTGAGTTTTTGGTGAACCCATTTTCTAGACCGTAAAATATGCAGATATTTTTATGCAAATTAAGTGACCTAATTCAAGCCGCCTCAAATGAGTTAAAAGATCAACAGTAAACTTTTCGCGGTTAACTGTGGATGAGACCCTTTGCGCCGCATTGGACCCTCTCTCTTTCCAAAGGATTATGAAATTGTTGAACTTTTGGCCCCATTTTTAGGGAACAATATTATACTTAAGTCTAAAAGTATAATGTTTAAGGAAAAATGGCCTTTTACTCGTATTCACGTAGGGATTACGTTGTGGTGTCGGGTTTAGAATAACACCTTACCATTTCTTCCGGGATGCCGTAAGAAGTGACTACAGAAATAGGTTGGGGGTATGTTTTTGGCGACGGCACAGCAATCGTGAAATAACCACGGTTTTGATTTTATAATTCTGTATCTAAAACTTTTCACGTGTACTGCTGCCTACCCCGTTAGTGAATATAAGCGTGGTATTTCGTAGATGTGGATGCCTAACTTTAAAATGGTAGAAGCTTTGTAACTAACTTACTTATATCTTTGCTGTCTGCCAATAAACGTGGTAATTAAACACATCGTTCCAAGTGCGTGACAGACTCATAGTGCGATGGTTTTCGTACCATTATGAAACAAAACCACACTGTCAAGGATAAGAAACAAACATGATATGATAGGAAACTGAGTTGAAAAACTCCAATAGAGAGATCTCTCTCTTCAGGCAGATGTTGTGCCTAGTGACCGAAGTCCGCAGAGAGAAATTTGAAGTTGTATACGTGCAACCGATCCTCGAAACTTCATTAACGCTATGTAGAACTTTTTGACAGTTGATGACGTTTGTAGTTGAAGTTCTACTCTGGACGATAGATGGCGCCAGGGTCGCTACAAAACCAAGTGCAAACAGGACGCTACCATACCTTAACCTAACTTACTTTAGCCGCCTCTTCCAACAACCACGGTATAAATGAAGAGATGAAATATTAAACATGATTCCACATGGGTTCATTTACGAGTAGATATGAACACAATAAGCTTATTAGTGGCTTAAGAGAAACAAGATGAAATGGGAAAATAACAGTGCAATTCCAGAAAAATAAACTACGGTATATTTATAAATATTATTAAATGGTTGTAAATGCAAGTGTCCTCTATTAAGATAGCACGAGTATACTTAATGAAATAACCCCAAAATAAATATTACGCTACTAACCTCGTCTAAGTTAAGCATACAATATGTATTCCCGAGTTAAGTTTCTAGTGCAACACGACAGTTGGGATAGTTTTAATTACTGAAGGACATTTATTCCACTACTAATCGAGTCACAGAGACGTTTGAACGTTTGAAATACCTACCAAGATGCTGCGAATTAGTGTGGAGACAAGGAGAAGATCCGCATTGCCACTGAGAGCACTAGACACATACGTTCGCATATTGCGTCTAATATTCCAGCATATGAACAAAGCCTGACCTGATAGTCTGAGATCGAATTAGAGATCAAAAATGTGAACAAACAACTGTCAATATCAAAGCCTTTAAAGCCAATAAAAAATCTTTTTTATTACTAATTGATATAATTGATATAATTGTATAAATTTTTAACTACTTTTAGTTTTTTTGATTCATAACAATAAAGCAATGGCAACATGTTTGTTCACATTTTTGATCTCTAATTCGATCTCAGACTATAGAAAATTTCACAAAGTTGCGGAAAACTATTGGAACTAATTCCTTCAATCTAATCAGGGTTATTTGCAGAAGAAAGGGTAGACAGCTTTTGCAGCTATTCGCAAATTCGTTCGTGTGGTTTCGGATTTAGAATAACACCTCTCCATTTACTGCGTGGATGTCGAGGCAACTAAGGAAATATTTTAGGCGACAGCAGGCTAGCACCCTGTTACTATTATACCTCCCAATTTAAAACCTAAAAAAATATGCAAGAAAAGTGGCCATGAAACACGTAATATAGTCATGGTTTTGTCTATGTAGCATTTCGTGTGCTCTGCCTGTCTCATTTGGGAATACAGGCGTGATGCATGTGTATTTAAAGTATTTTTTTCAACGGGCAATAGTAACTTTGACGACGTCATTAATCAGGGACGTTTGCAAAAGCCGGGGTAGATTGTTTTTATGGGGCTATTCGCAAAAGAGCCTCATCTCTGTAGCGCCGGGTGCGTGGCAATTCCAATAGCACCCTAAGATTCAGATTTTTTGTACATTATTAACATTAAAGTGTTTACTCACTTAGAATAGAATGATAGGAGTCAAGTACAACAGCAACATAACCGTCATTGTGGGTTACATGCACCAGACAAAAGACCACTAATACTTAGATCCAAGCTCCTAGTAATCAAGATTTAATTATATTCTATTCTATTTTACTTTTAATGCATAGACATGGACTCATGTTATCTGAAGTGAATGATTAATAATAATTATTATTATTGCCATTTGCTAAAGTTAAGTGTCGATTGAGCAATTTTACTTTTGTAAGACATATGGGGCATTTTTTAACCGACTTCAAAAAAAGGAGGAGGTTCTCAATTCGTCGGGATATTTTTTTTTATTTTTTTTTTTATGTGTGTTCGCTGATTACTCGAAGACGCCTGGACCGATTTGGAAAATTCTTTTTTGTTTGAAAGGATATAGTTTCCAGGTGGTCCCATTGCCAGCATATCTTGATCTGATGATGGAATATGAGGGAAATCGAGGGCAACCCTCAAATTTTATTGGCACAGGTAATGTTTTTAGTACATTTTTCAAAGCTACACCAGTATTTACGTCTGGCAGTAAAAAAAATGCTTAGGAGTTAAAGGATAATTCTTTCAATACTGAATGCACCTGCAGACTGGAAATTATAATTTCAGTAATTAGTGAGGCCTGCTGGTGATGGAAGGTCACCCTCATTATTAGACAAATGCTTTGCAGTATAGCCCAAATTTGAAGTCGGTTTTTTTTTGTTTAAAATTATTTCTGAGTTAGTATGTATTAGTTTTTTTTTCAATCATTTTGAGCAGCAACATTTTGGCACTTGTCCCATCGCCGACGATGAGCGATAAACGAGTAAAATAATAAACTATAAACGAGTGAGCGAGCGGCGAGAAGCGAGTGTTAGCTTCAATAGTTTTGTCGCTCGGCTGTAGGCAAGTGTTCGAGTACGACGGGCTATTACGCGCATTCCTGGTTTAATTTGTTAAAACCTGCATACGAGGCTCACTTTACGGTGGTATTAAAGGTTTGTTGTAAGACTTCTGAGTAAGTAATTATGGATGAGCTTTTGATTGCATGTGTAAAACAATATCCCTCTCGTCTCGTAGCTTGAGTTCTAACTACCAAGCGAGCATCGCCGAGCGAGTACCGGTGAACTGGTTTTATTCCATCGCTCTTATCTCGGCGACAAACTAGTAGAGCGAATGTACTCGCCAGCAGTATGGACAGCCAACGATGAACTGTTAATATATGCATCTCTTTTATTACATAATACGGTTTTGGTTCGTTCGTTTCTTGGGCGAGAAAATTGCCGATAGCAGATCACTTACTCGCTCTTATTGGGACAAGTGCCTTAGACCAAGAGCACATTGCGCAGTCTTCTCTTCAAGCCTGTCTCCGTGACGTCCACGGTACAGCCCTAGAGCCTTGTTTAATTAAGGGCAGCACGATAAGCGAAGCTTAGTGCTCGCCCAATCCAATCCACACGCGACCTCAAATTAAGAGGACTCACGATAATCCTGGGACACGAAATAAATTAACGATTGGATCTCATTTGATGACCACCTCGAATAATAACGAGTTCGGGAAGGAACTTATGGCGTGTGATGTAAGCGGTCAACTCTTTTTGTAGATGTAAATCGAGTTTAGCAAGACATATTTTGCTGTGATTCGAGTTCGGGAAGGAACTTATGGCGTGTGATGTAGCTGTCGAAGGCGGATTGTATAATCCGCCGTTTTACATAACGCCTAGCCGTTTTGCAAAACAGCGCCGTTTTGTAATGCGGCGGCTCAACGTTTAGCCGGATTGAATGCGGCTGAACGAAAAACCGCCGGAATGAATTCGGCGCTAAACGTTATTCATTACGGCTAGGCATAATGTAATACGACGAGAGATTAGCCGCCACTTTGTCGTTTTTAGTTCAGATTTTTAACACTCGTGGCGCTGCCTAACATAAACAGTAGAGGATTTAGAGATTATAATAGGTTCAGGTTAGGTTAGATTACATTAGATTAGGTTAGGTTAGGTTAGTTTATTTTATTTATATTTATTTTATTTAGCATTCTTTGTTTTGTAAGTATTGTTACCCTACAATTTTAGTAGTAGTACAATGCGGCTAAACGTGGGCCGCCTTTTTGAAGAACGTTTCGCAACTACAATCCTGCTGAACGTTGAGCCGCCGTTTTACAAAACGGCGCTGTTTTGCAAAACGGCTAGGCGTTATGTAAAACGGCGGATTATACAATCCGCCTGCGACATAGCGGTCAACTCTTTTGTAGATGTAAATCGAGTTTAGCAAGACATATTTCGCTGTGAATCGAATCACAGAGCCTTTCCAATTCTTCTGTTATAATAGCGTTTCGTCTACAGATGGGTCCGTGTGGTGTTTAGAATACCACCTCTCCGTTTCTTCCGTGGATGTGCAACTATGAAAACAGGTTCAGGTATGAACAACAGGCTAGCAACTGTTACTATTATTTTACTTCTTTCATTCATCTATGTTTCAACTTAAGATTGCGATGGATGTATGGCTACGGAGCGTGAAATAGTAAAGTTATGGTTTTGACTAAGTAACGTCTCGTGTGCTCTGCCTGCCCGCCCCATTGTTATACATACATACATACATACATATCCTCACGCCTGTATTCCCAAGAGGGGTAGGCAGAACACTTGAATTCAAAAATCCAGTGCCACGTTCAGCGATTTCAGGGTAACCAGATGGTTAAACGTGATATTGTTATATAACACGAAAAATGCCACCAGAAAAGCCAAAAAAACAGTATTTTTCATTCTACATATAATATTATCTTGAAAGCGTAAGACTTTACAGTTGGGGTTGAAGAAGTTCGTCACCGTTGATTGCGACCAACTTAGCTACGTTTCTCGGCTTCAAACTTGGCAAGCTTTCCTAGTATTACAGGTAAGGTAAGTTCACGCGCCGCTTTTTTCTTGGGATAGCCATGCGCGAACTTACCCCCACTACCTAAAAAGCCAGGGGCTGTACCTATCAGATTTGTAATGGTTTATTTTTTTTCATTACAAACTACCTACCTACCCATTAAGTAGGTACGTACAAACTAGACAAAATAGAGATAGGTGGTCACAGGTCACAGACCAAATATGAAAAATAATTTTAATAAAGGTCCACCATTTCTGAGATATTCCTCTTTTAAAGATCAAAAAATTGCTCCCAATTTTTTTATTATGAGGTAGGTACTATTATAATCTTAAAATAGTTGTGTTATAACTTTTCAAGATTATTTAGCATCAATAATAAAATAATAATAAATAAAAAAGAAACGCGAATGTCGCAACTCAAAACCTGACTTTCCCAGTCATTGTGTAGCGACCCCTACCGCTACCTATCGTCGAGTAGTAGAACCTCTTCCATAAACGTCACCTATCTCAACAACTGTGAAAGTATTTCAAATAGCGTTGACGAAGTTTCCAAGTTCAGGCTTCATAAATAACAACTTCTAACAGTTCTAACTATCTCTCAATAAACTTCGGTCACCAAGTACTTAAACCTTTGGGTAAAATCGCATTAGGCGTAAGTACTTACATCGTCTTTTCCCCTCAAACTCGGTGAGAGTAGGACATTTTTTTTTTCAAATCGGAGATAAAATTTTGCAGAAAAATGTGTGATGATGATGAGTCATCATTGTGACCTACCTAAAAAGCTACCCAATAATTTTGTATTGTACAGACGACATCAAAGATATTATACAATTGAAAGTTCCAAAAAAATTAAGCTGCCATGTCTTTCCTTCCTTTTTTTGAAGTCGGCCGGCAAAAGATAATCAAAGTTTCTTTCTGAACCATGTATTTATCCTGTGAGATGGATTTATTCGAAACAGCGAAACTGCTTCGCAGCGTCCTCTATTGTAAGTTAACGGCATCAACTTGCCTCTAGATTAATGCGTCGGTGTCGTTAGTTACATGATGTACTCACAGATGACGCTATTGCAAACATCAATTCTAACTATCCTTATATCTAAAAAATCTTAAATTAAAGTACTTATTTGTCAATAATAATAACATAGTACTTTATGCTTAAACAGTTATTAATAATCCTTACAACGCTAAATAATGAAGTTCAATACTTTCTACGGGGAATTTACCCTTGAACGCAATCGAAAGAGATAGTAAGTAAATCTATGTTTGTCTATGGCGCGTCAAAATGGCTGATTTCTGTGATGTCCGACTGGGGTTTTTGGGGTTTTCTAGTCTTTGTTTACCTTAATAAACATAATTAATGTTTGAAAATTTGACTCTAATGTGACATTATAAAATGTTCATAGGTATACAAACTTTGGACTGGTGTTTCTATTCAAACAAGTGTGTGATTTGACAAAACGATTGGAACCATTCTCGCCTTGTAAAGAGAAAATGGGGAACTGTTTTAGCAGTACAGGAGAAAAGGATCCTAAAACAAAGATCGACAGGGCGAATCCTCACGAGGAAGATGCTAGACCATTCCAAACGCCCGTGCCAACGCCTCCCCCGGATCCCAGATCTACAGTGAATCAAGGGCCAGATACTAGTGAGGTGGTTCCCACCCGTATTTTTGTGGCCCTGTATGATTACGACGCAAGGACTGATGAAGATTTAAGCTTTAGAAAGGGAGAGCACCTGGAAATCCTGAATGATACTCAAGGCGATTGGTGGCTGGCTCGTAGCAAGAAAACAAAACAAGAGGGATACATTCCATCGAATTATGTCGCCCGTCTGCAGTCCATAGAGGCCGAACCGTGAGTAATAGTTTGATAGTCTTAATTATCTATACAATTTATGCCATTTCTCATCAACAGTCCGCATTTATATTCAGCCTCAGATCTGTATAAAATCATTTCGCGTTCTAATTGTATGCAAAACAGCTGTTACCATATTTACCAACAGTAATTATGAGCATCCTATTTTTTAGGGTATGAAATCAAACTTGTTTATTTTCGCGTGTGTGTCCATTGTACACTGTATGAAGACC
This sequence comes from Adoxophyes honmai, assembly GCA_005406045.1. Lineage (NCBI taxonomy): Eukaryota > Metazoa > Arthropoda > Insecta > Lepidoptera > Tortricidae > Adoxophyes > Adoxophyes honmai. The sequence goes on along the minus strand of BHDV01032675.1, from coordinate 253,182 downwards.
TTATTGCATTAGTATGAGAAGTGAAAGCACTATTGGAATGTTCACATTATTATGTGCACTCACTGTTAACAGAGTATGAACAAAATGCAGAAAGTTATTTCATTGTTACACAAGAGTCACACTTATTTTGCTTTGATTGTTAACATTTTATTTAGTATATTTTCTTTTGTTCTTAATTGGATTAAATTTTATAAATGATAACCTGAATCTAATGTTATCAAATATATATTTAAGGACATAATAACAAAGAATAAATTAATTTAAATTTTTTAATTATGCATGCATGCATAACTGGGCCAATCAACTTTTTAAGGTTAAAGGTTTAGAAATGGGTTCTAAAAGGTACTGATAATAATATGGAACAAAAGGTTTATTAATATTGGTATTTTGCAGAGGTAAATTGTAAATTGATAAGGATAAAATTTTGGAGTAGCAATGATAAAAATATGAAAAGAGCTAACATCTGCAGAAGGAAACACATAACACTGTGATAAGATTTGATCACATTTTAATAGAAAATTAACTATGTGTCCATTCAGATTAAATCTACAGTTTGATTAGCCTATCCAACCAAAGCCCTTTATTATAAGCAGGGGTCGGATTTTTTTATCTCATGGTAGGATGAAAGAAAACTATGGAGTCTATATTAGAACTAAACTTTAATTCATATACATACTCACTAGTTTTCTTAGTCCCGTAATACTTTGCTCCTTGCGCAGGTTGACAGATTGATTGATTCCTTTTTTGGCACATTCTTTTTAAGACACTCCGTTTTCTCCATATTCCTGTTTCGGCACATTTAAGTAAATAAATTATACTATGAGATACTTGTGACTTTGCTTGCGTAATAAAATGAATTAATATTTATTTGTAAAATATTCTATTTTAATCAATAGTAATTTTTGATTTTATTTGTTACACAACAATGATTTATGCCAAAAACGGAATGTGCTGAAACAAGAATATGCCGAAAACGGAAAATGTCCAAAACGACCAAAAGAAGAGTGTGTATGAATCGACAGATTGAAAAGGTTAATCGAAGATTAATCTTACTGAATGTGATTAAAATATGGAAAAATTTGCCATTATTTACTTGTTTTACAGTTGTAATTTTGAAATGGCACTGGATTTTTGAATTCATGTGCTCTGCCTACCCCTCTTGGGAATGCAGGCGTGAGAATATGTATGTATGTATGTAATTTTGAAATGTGCAATGCACATGCCATACTTTGTCAAGATTTTGAGGCACTCATTCCTGTATCTATAAGCTTTATGGATATTGAAAACTAGATGCACATTATAAAAGTAATGTTTTACTTTACTTTATTTTTATTTACTTTATAATTTATTTCTACTCGTATGATTTATTTTATTTATAATTTAATTTCGTTGTTAATTAAGTGAATGAGTATGAGTATGGTTTACATAACAATTTAATTTTAATATTGACTCCATAGTTTTCTTTCACCCTGCCATGCAATGAAAAATCTGACCCCTGATTATAAGTATTACAAAATGTGATATGAAGGAATTTTCTTTTAACGGTAACAATCTTAAATATTATGGACTTAACCATGAGACAGTGATGGCAATTGTTTAATTTTGACCCATAGCTATGACCAGGGAAACCAATTATGTTTCAATGAATCAAAAATCCATAGGTCATTATCAAAATCAAAAGTTAGTTTGGGCAAGTGTGCCATAATGTATTTAGGTAGGCAAAACAAAATCTTAACGAAAATTATAAAATTGTAGCTGTGGGTGGGCAAAATTATTGTTTTGGTTCATTAATTCTATCTCTGTTGCACCTTGGGTTTTCCAACAAGATTACAGCTACTGCAGCAATAGCTGATTACACAAAGCCAAGTTCAAGTAACAGAACTGGCATGCATGGTGTTAATATTACACAAACCATTTGGAGCTACTTTTGACCCCTTCAAAACTCAAAAACTATTTAACTTAAATATTGAGACTTGCAAAATACATACATACATACAGTCACGCCTGTGTTCCCAAATGGGGTAGGCAGAGCACATGAAACGTGACATAGACAAAGCCATTATTATGACTATATCACGCTTTGCAGCTACTTCTACCATAGATTTAGGTTTGCAAAGATGGAAGAGGTAGAATAGTAAGTTAGTGACAGGTTGCTAGCCTGTCGCCTAAAGCATATCCAAACCTACTTCCTTAGTTGACTTACTTACTCTTACGACATCCACGGAAGAAATGGAACGGTGTTATTCTATCCCGGCACCACACTGCAAAATAGGTACATATGTGATCCAAATTTCTTAAAAATATCGTATTCATATTCATATTCATTTATTAGGCAAAATCCAAGTACACACATAATTACAATTAGGTACAGGAACCCTAGCAGGGTATAGCCAGTATCTCTAATTGTTATTTAGGTATTAACATTCAAAAAAATCAAAATTTTTAGCACGACTGACTTATAAATCAAAACTCTTACCCAGTTCCAGATGACCTAAAAAGTTCAAAATTGGCATGCAGTTAGGTGATAAGGTAGAGGTGGATAGGAAGAAAAAATCAGGAACTGATATTTTTTTATAATTCTATTATAATTTTTGACTTAATTGATTATATTGGGAACACTTAAGTATATTTAGTGTGTGTACCTGTAATGCATTATCATATGTATATGTACCTACCTACAACCTAGTTTTTGTATATACAAATTATTTTATAGCCTTTGCAAGTTCTAGATCTGTCACTTCCGAAAATTTGGCTTGCTGGTAGGAACTAGCCATTGAACATGATAATTCATATATGAGAACTATATTAGCCATTACAGTATATTAACCAAAGTTATAAGAAGAAATTATATTTTAGGTATGTCGTAATAAATAAATTTCAGGATTGACCTGACCATTGAATTTTGCACCCTAATCGCACTTATTCTTGTCATTGAAGTAATCTACTAAGGCATACATTATAATATTAAAATTGGCTCTCTTTTCACAGTTATGTTTTTGATGGGATTTACTTATCTTTAACAATAAATGGCTTTTAATTGTGTTTAGGTATGATGTAATTTTAATTGATTTGTCTAGTAGGTATGTCTTATCTATTTGTTTGCATTAATTAATACTTACTCTATTTATAACTCTTGCTAATAATCTTGACTTGCAACTGGCTATAATGGGTCTTTATTTTGATCCACTACATACTACTAATAACAATAGAATATTATTTGAGTTGTTTTCTTAACACATGTTCCTAGTTACGGGCTTTAATTAAGAGATGTTAATTGATTTCTCTGTGCTATGATTGTTAGCCATACATTTTATTTTGGTAGTTTTTTGAAATAGGTAGTCATAGAGGATGTGAAGATTTTGTTTTGCTAATCCTCAAGTTAGATACATATATTTTTTGAAAACAAGTCAATTCTGGTCTAAAGTAATCTAAAGATTGTACTGCCATCTACGCAGGCAGGGTTCGTCATATTATGATTTCTAAGTAACTGTTGCGGGTAATTCGGTATATTTGAAATTCACATTTTCAGTTTCAGTTTACACTATCCAAATTTACTACACAGGATTGAAATAAATAGGGTTTTTATATTTCCTCACATATTTATCATGCCTGTATTTCCAAATGTGGCAGGCGTTGCACATAAAATCCTATGTAGAGAAAACCGTGACTATTTCATGTTTCATGACATTATGATCACTTCTGGCATATTCTTCAGGTTTTAAACTGGGGGTATAATAGTGACAAGTTGCTAGTCTGTCAACTAATATATACCTTAAATTATTTCATTAGTCGCCTGTTACTACATTCACAGAAGAAATGGTAGAGATTATTCTGAACCTGACACCACATAGTTATAAATATTTCCAGGACAAAAAGTTGCCCATGTCATTTTCCGGGTCACACAGTGTTCTAAACTTTTTGTAAAAAAACATGAAATACAAAAATTTTGTCATTAAGAGGATAGGAGTCGCGCCGCTTCTCCATACAAACGTAGTCCCCTGTTTTCTCCGTGAATAATGACGTTAATTCTGTGGAGCAATAAATTGTCTGAATGGCGCGCTGACAGTTTCCAGGAATTTCCATTCAGAGTTTCGTGGAAACTGTCAGCGCGCCATTCAGACAATTTATTGCTGCGCAGACTCGATCGCACAAAACTCTGTCGTCTGCGCTGCGCCTAAACATTCCAAACAGTGGCAGACTTAATTAATTGTAACTATTTGAGTTAACCCCTGACACGCCATTCATTTATTTAACAGCAACACAGCCTTATTTCACTACTTAAATATTTATGAGTGACGCCATAAATTTTGTCACATAACAAACGATGCACTTCCTACATGAAGCTTATCCAAGCGTCTGGCGCCAAGTTCTTATTAATGACCTATCAAATTGGTCATTTAACTAATGATTTGATATTAAATTCAATAAGCTACTTGCTAGTTTAGTTTCAACATGCCACATTTAACCTACTTTGCAATTCTTGTTATTTGTTGAGGTAGGTACTTATGTAGAAGCTACTAGATATTCACATTCGATTTTGCTATACCTATAGCCAAACATTTTCTACAAAATCGCCTAGGAATTTTCACACACACGAGGACTGCATTTTTTGTCGCTGAATATTTGTATTATGGTTAGTAATTTACCACTTAATCTCCTAGAATTCGTATGGTATCTAGGTAGATCTAGGTAAATACTATATGAATTCTAGGATTTTAAGTGGTAAATTACCTACTAATCATACAAATATTCAGCAACAAAAATGCGGTTCTCGTGTGTGGGAAAAATTGACGATTTTCTGAGGTGTTGTGTAAAATACGTAACCAATTTAAAACATCATACCTACCTACCTAGCATCTTTCAATGAAACTCTGGACTGGACACACATCACGTTCTCATCGTTTTCAGCTACAAAAAATGTAATCTGAACAACAACGGACTCTAAAATTAAATTCTAATCTAGTTGCCCAATCGGCAGCGGTCATCCTTTGGAAGCGGATTTATTTTCAGCATTGTGTAAATGCAACAAAAGCCTCGCTTCCGCCGGTCACTTCCTTTCAGGGGTATAGTTAATGCGATATAACCACAACCTTGACATTAACTCATGTCAGGTGCCATTGTAAAATCATCGTATTTGATCCGCTCAAGATGATACTGAACTTTTTTTTCTTGCTTGCTTAGCACAGCAACATGCGCGAGTCATTTCCCGCGCAGAAAAGACCATCTGTCACTTTCTGAGGTCTCTAGTTAGACAGTGACGGCTATAGTCTGTCTCACGCGCAACTCTACTCGCTCCCTGTCGCGCGATGCGACAGTTGGTGGCGATGAGGCAGGGCCAGTGGACACTGAGAGATAATTGACTAGATGCTGCTCAGAATAAGAAGTTGAAAGACAGGAGAAACCTTTTCCTAGAAGTGAAATATTAAAGCTAATGCACAGCAGAAGCGGGGTCGGGGAAGTACAGGGCTTTGCGTCCTCTTTCATATCTTATCGAACATTACAAATGATATCGCCACGCTACTAGTTACGTCGCGCCGCCTCGCTTCCGCTGTCAGTGTGTTTAGAGCTTTAGTGCCTAGATTGAAAAAAAAACTGCAGTTATACCTTAGGGGGCGTCC